>LUCM01006508.1:0-63589 GCA_008360955.1 Fasciolopsis buskii
TTAGCACGGAGCATTGATCCCCGTCCCTAGCGTACTGTCACTTGCGTGCTTCAGCTCACGCCCACCCCGCAGTCACTGCCGCTCCTGTCAAAAATATACTCAAGTCTTGCTACCAGCCATTATGTCCGACGGTCTTTCCTTGTTACTGAGTCAAGCGGTCCCAAGCCTTGCTCGGAGTGTTACAATTGTACGGTGTCTTACCGAGCTAAGACTGAAGACATTGTGGGGTCAGCTGTTAAGGGCAAAGCAAACGCGCGAGATCCGGTTCAGACTTCGGCTGCTTACAGGCTCTTGCCCACCTTAGTTACCTCGTAGGTTCGACAAAGGTATAGGGGTATAACGTTCGTTGCGTTGGACTGACTGTCCTCAATTTAAAAATATCTGAATTTTTCTATGATTTCAAACTTGTGCGCTCGCTCGACCCGCGCAATATCTCTGACCGAGAAAAGCAAATCAGCATCTCTTAAATGGATCTCATAATACAGAAGGAATCATTAATTACTGCTTTGATCTATCAACAAAAATTAGGATTCGTCCATGAACCACGTATTGTCGCCGGTAAAAAAGGCGAATGATGATATAAATACCATTGTACACTGCGAACAAGGATTAGCAAGAACAATTACAAGCCATAACCGATCCTGACCGGAGTATTATAAACCAGTCTTTTTCAAAGTGGTATTTACTTTGGAAACACTAAGTTAAACTCTTGAATGAACAACAAAATCTAGGAGGCAACAGCATTGTTTGGCCTTTACCTGTCCATTATTTAGCGACATGTTTTGTATTTGATCATCCGGCTAATGCGTCTAATAAATTAAGCGAAATGTGCTAATCGAAAAGTAAGCGGTAACATTTCGTGCTGCATTACGCAGCCATCGTTACCCCGAACCGTCTTGGAAGAAGAGTACTAGTAAATCCCATGGAACTCACCTGAAAAGCGCTTCGTTTTCCTGTGGTGTATGTGGTGCGGATAAAGTAACGGGTACACTACTTTCGGGTAACGGAGGTGGGGGTGGAGGAGGATATTGCAAGAAAAAGAGAGAATTGGTGCTCAAAGGCTGCTGTTGTCGCTGATGTAGCAATGACCGTTGTGCCTCTACAGTATCACGATGATGAAAGCGGATTTGTGGTTGTGCAGATATGGAGGAGGTTACCGACCCCATCTCGTTCAAGCTTTCTAGATAGCGACCAATACGATCTTGGGGTGGAAGTGTGGCGAACTGATCCATTGTTTCAGCATCTAGACGCAGGGCCGGTTGTGATATCGTACGAGTGGTGCCTTGAGTTGGAACAGCTGACCCTGGATCAGCTGCACCTTCAGTCGTGGTGCACAACGGGTGGAAGGTCTCGTGCGACGGAAGACCTGCTGGCACGGACGACTGACTGACCAAGTTAGGTGGATGTGAAATTTTTCCTTGAGTAAATATTTTGAGAGCCTACGAAGAAGAAAGACGAACGGTGAAGTGTAAGCAATACAACAGCAGGAGACTACCAATAAGCAGTTAGCGGGTGTTGTTTTGCGCATGGAAAGTATGTAGAAAGCATTCGGCCGATGAACGTTTATCTAAATGTTACCAGGCGCACAAACGATATATATATATATGTATATATATAATATATATATAATATATAATATATATATATGGTTTTTCTGTTTAAATCGCCATCGCAACCACGTCAGAAAACCTAGTCACGGCTCTCTAGTTTCTTGGCGGCTTTGAAGCTAGATAAAAACTTCAAAGGATCACACGAAATCTAGCGAGCATGAACATAATCACCAAAAAATTCGGAAAGTCAAACAAAACACTGTAACTGCAAGAACAAAAAAGAACAGGTGTGTAAGTCCAGTGAAAATACCAAACGCGGTGAGAGAAACTGTCCGAACAGTGCACACACGGCAAAATAACCGTACAAAAGCAGAGCAGTGGAGCAAGCAAACGAAGAATTGATAGACAGAAAACAACCGAAGCACAGGGTTGATACACCATACTTACAAGAGCTTGACCACTTGTAGGGGAGTGAAACCAAAACAACCTGATCACTTGGAATCTACGTTCGGAACGAATTATGGAACAAAAACAACGCAGTCAGAATGGTTCACAGTTTTAAAAGCATGAATATAATGGAACCATGCTACCGGCGCGTGCGTGAGGGTACACTGGTATTGCTTCCTGCCGTATGACACCAACACTACTGCCAATTCAGTAATAAAAGAGCTGCATCTGATGGGATCAGTGGTGGCACTTGCCTATTTTTCAAGGGTTGAAGTCCAACAATAGGAGGAGTGCTGGCGTCTTACACCTGAGTGGACCAAGAAAAGTGGTTTTCGTTCGAGTTGGTCTTGAGATGCCTCCATAAATAATCTTACGTTCATACGACAGTTACGGTAGTCGTTTTGTTCAGACGGCAACGATGTTGCCCACTGAATGAAACTCCAGGTTAGTTTCAAGGATTATTATAGTTCAACGACAAGCAGTCAGTGTTCCCACTTTCCTAAGCGTTAGTTGGTGAATGGATCAAATAAGAGATTAATGCAGGGTTGAGTAAATGCTTGGCAAGCCCGTGTTAGTGAAGACGTTGGCCGGCCATCGCGGAGGTCACCTGTTAGGTAGGACGTGCCACTTACTAGCTTTCTGTGTCTCATTTGCACATTAAACCTAGGGGTTACGAAACCTGACTCCAGGATTTTTCACCCGTATGTGAAATAGTAGGTTTCACGCTGCACAACTATTAACTTTACACTGACGTGCTCCGGTTTTCGTTGCTATCTCACAACGCCATCTGCTCAAACAGGAAGACAACGAGGAGTAGTGAAAGTTGGACTGCAAAATAACAAGCTGCACGAATATCCAGACTACGAAAGACTTTAGATGCAAGGATTTCACTGACTGGGAGATTGAGTCATGAAACTCACTGTTTCCAACCACCGCCTGCGGGGATCGGGCAGATGCAACCCGTAATTTAACTGTACCTACACGGGTCAGTCCATTGGTTAGATTTTTTCAAACACTACACGTCATTGGCTGGACACCTCGAACCATCTTCCAAGCGTTTTGTGCGCCCGCAAAATACATACGCAAACCACCTCAACTCATTCTGATTCAATACGTTCTAAAAATCGGATCCTTGGAACTAGTATTTTACGCCTAATCCCTGAGTTACTCACAAAATTATCTCATCTCATTCTACCACCAGTACGAAGACAACGGTTTTTTTCAATACCGAAAGTCTTCGCACATCTGACCTTAACTCCCAATATCGACTTCAGTGCTGCCGTGTATACTCGATCTTTGATCGATACGTGGATATCACGCCGACTAACAGATGCCCCAAATTAGCAAATGCCAATCGAGCCTTCGGTATGTGTGAAAATATTTTTCAGATATACGACCACTAGATGAAATACAACTCTACCCAGGTAACCAAATATTATGGGAAGGTTCAATCAGCGTAGTCGTGCCTGATATGCATTCCACAACTTTAGAGCGCAAGGTGGTGCCGCAGGACTGACTCAACTGCTACCAAAGACACGTTCTATCAAACGAATTCACTGGCCCGGATGAATTGTCATCGAGTACACAAAGGACCTGTTTAAGCTTGTACCAATTTAGGCAGTCAGTGATGTTGACGAACTTTGCGTTTTCAGAGATCAGGTATGCATTATAACGATAAGGTCTATTGTCATGCACGGTTCGGAAACATGGCCGTTGCGGACTCCGGATACATACCCATACATTTAGCGCAGATTTGTTTACAGATGCTATAGATACTGAACATGAATTTTATACAAGGCGATTGGAATATGTCAAAACTGCATATACGCAATAGTGAGATGAGGCACAGAGTACTCAGACTCCGAATCCAATTTTGAAGGTAATGTTGCAATTGAACTGGCTGTGATAGGCTTGTGTGTTGTGCATGCCCACAGGTTAACTCCCCCGACTTGCGCCATGCTTCAAGGCAGACACCGATTAGAAGACGGGTATGTTTTGAGTACATGAAAACGTGGAGATATATGAAAACTGTATTGAAGTAAGCTTGATCCAACAGAATGAATCAGGCAAGATTAGTGTTTTAGATCTACCCACTGGACGACTTGTTAATATAGTTTATTTCGTGATAACAGGACTAATATCAAGTGAAGTTTTTGTGCATACAGATAATATCTCAACCTCGCTCAATCTCGAACAGAATGTGGTGAGGCAGCCACGGAAACCGGGGCACATCAGGGCAAGGTCAACGGCTGTAACAACTGATATACACTGATATGTTTGCAAGTTATTGATCTACGGGAGAAAGTAGCGTTCGATATAGTTGTAGCGTGTTCTGGTGTGACTGTTGCCATGTCAACCACAGTTAGCTTAGTGCACCGCGAAAGTACATAGCAAACAATACACGAATGAGTCCTGTATGTTTTAATAACGGTAACCAAAATAGGTAGTGAAATATCGTGAACGTACACAGGATTTTCGTGTGATCTCATTTAGTACGCGTAGAAAGTGAACCCAGGCAATCCCGAAATCACTAACTTGCATGTAAGATTTGATTTAGAACCAATCAATCGATACAAAAGCGGTACGAGTAGCCCACTGGGATTATAAACTGACACTACCATTCAAACTGTTTTTGACAGACTCAGATTCAAAGGATAACTTCTGAATAAGTTGAACCAAATTTTGTGCAGGATGAGAGTTTGGTCATTAAAGCGACATCGGTACGCAGTCACCTCGTTCTTTACTTCAGCCGGAGAATGGACAGAATAAGTGAGCCCAGAATAATCGAGAATAATTAAGTAAATGGAAATAAACAAACCAAATAAAAGACGACAATTCTAACTAATCATTCTGTAACAACTGCTTGAGAGAGGGTCAATGCAGATAAGCTCAGCAAGAATAATTGTCAAACGAAACATCAAACACAAGCTGGTACCAATGAAATGAATTTCGATCCAAAGGATAGAAGTATCATTAAAAGAAGAAACTTACAGAGGAGGTATCCATGGTTTTGCAAGTGGGAAGAAACGACATGTGGTCAGTTGACGTCGTATTAAGTGGAACAGCACCAATCACACCTCCACCACTATCAGCCGGTGAGTCGTTGGAAATTATGGACTCGCCAACTCCACTCTCATCTGGCGTGTCCGTATCGCGACTGCGAGTAGTTCCACCTAGAGAGAAGCAGCAGAATTGGTGAGAGTAAGCCCAACCAGCTATCGAATATATATATGGAGGGAATGAAAACATACAGAATTCACACATTTGGACTTGTCAGTTGTAGCTTTGGGAAGTTCAGTTTGTGCGTTTGCTCATCACGAAGTTAACATGAATCGCCATACAGATCGGATCACCCAGGCAGTGCGAATGTAAAACAGCAGCAGAAACAGATATCTGATGAAAACTGTTTATTCATGATTAGTCAATAATATGCGAATGAAGTTGGCTGAAAGAAGTATGTGTGAAACGTGGCTGATTTTCGAAACCAGTTATGTGTGATGTAGATACCAGCACAAAGAAACCGTTCATATACTATTTTACAGAATCGGAAACAGCCGTAAAAATTTGATTTCTATAAAAAATACAAAAGCGACGTCACGCGTAAAGACAAATTTTCCATACACTTCTACTCCTAGAATAAATTCACGTTTGATCTAAAACAAATTGGACACAGAATCTCAGTTGGATGAGCCTTCGAAATCGAATACATTAAGTGGGAACACCGGGTTTTAGAGACCAAGCAGTACAAGGTTTACCTCTAGTAATGCAAAAGCAAAATGACATCTTACTTTGCTGTGGACCGTGTGAGACTGGGTGCGTAGCGGATCCACCTCTCGTGCGACAGACACGTGAACGGCCGGGACGTGTGCTGGTGGTACGGTCACTTTTTTCACGAATAAATCCGGCAGAGCTCATGCTCTGACTTGATGTGGCCGCGATTGGACGTTGCTTCAAGTTTGATGTACCGATAGCCAGCGCGTCGCCAGTTACGAGTTCACGATATGACTGAGCAGAGGGCAGGCCGCCGACGTTAGGTGGCGGTGTGTAATACCTCTGACCTTGCGTGATCGGCATAGGAGACTGATTTGCAAACATCGACACCTGAGAAGTACTAGGATCCCACCGCCCAGCTTTGGAAGTGAGACACAAATGAGAGCCATCACGTGGAGCCATTGACATAACTCGCACCTGACCGCATAATCGATCCATCATATGAGCAGAAGAAACGCCTAAACAACAGGACAGTGACAACTTAGGATTCATAATACCCAGAATGATTTTTTAGTCTCGCATTCGAATATCCAAAAGGTAAGTCAGTGGATTATTCACCAAAAACAAACACCTGGGAAAAGAAACGAGACAATATATATATATATATATATATATATATATATATATATATATATATATATATATATCAAGTTCTACAGTAAACCATGGCGCTTGATTCCTAAACCAGAAAATATTCCGGCAAAGATGAACTTCATAACCGGTGAAAAACGAGCCCATATGAGTATACATGGCGCAGTTAAATTCAATAACCTGAGACGGATAATGCAATGAAATAAACGGTTATCGCATTCTTACTAGAACGGGAATACTCTAGAAAAGATACAGTCCGTTAGATCCGGCGAACAGAAGTGGAATTGGCAACAATGATCAGGAAAACTATAAATCTAAATCGACCACGTGACAATGAATAGCCATTTACCGCGTCTTAGAATCAATCTTTCAGGTTATCTGTAACAAAAGGAAACACAATATAAAATGCGGTGCGCGCTTTGCATACACCGACGAATTGTGAGTTTATCAAATTCTGAGTTCAGCAACAAAGCATAACTCTAGATTGCTTTGCACACGTTTTCCCAGGGTTTTCATCAGGCATATTTTAATACCACGAAGTATGAAATACAAAAGACGATACCGACGTTAATTTGTTCGCCGAGCGAGAAAAATAGGTATGATAATTTGGCCAAAAGCCTAACGCCTGTGGCCCTGATACACCTGAGAGATTTGAAACTCTAGTAACAAACGGACGGAAGGTAAATGTCAAGGCAGTTAACAACTAAGTGTTGTTTAAAAAACCCTTGCGAACTAGGGACACCGTTTGTGCCTATTGGAAGATCGCCAAAATTCGATGGTAACGATAGTCTGAAATCAATAAACTCACTGAAAGCATCCGACGTTGTCGGTCGAAGTAATTGGGCCGCATCCTGCTATTGAATCAAACATACAAACACCTTGCCGTCAGACTTGTCTTGTGTGGTCCTGTTGCCTTTATGGGCAGTCTAAACCGTCGATTTAAAATATTGCGAAGGAATCAGTGTTCAAACTTTGGTGGATCGACTGACTCCAAAAATGATCCATGTTGAGCATATGTCAAGTCCTTGTTTTTACAGCTAGTAAAGCCGAGGGATATGTACCGAATCGTTTGTTATTAAACAACCGGTTGAGCAGAGCAATAACAAAAGTGTCCGACCGGTGATAGGAAGTAAACAATGTATTTCTGACTGCTTTTAGACATACCACTCTGAGTACATTATTTGCAGATCAGCTTACTTTCCATGGTGTTCGGAACACCGTTAGGATCACTGGTATGATATTTTGGCAGAACACCAGCAGCACTGTTGGAAGTCATCGGCTCTGGAGAACGCACTACATGATTGGATGGTCGCCGGAATAGGCTTCTACGGTCATGCCATCGTTTTTGTCCATCTTCCTCTTCGCTTTCCTCGAATTCGCCATCCTCATCGTCCTCTTCATCAACATCGTCATCATCATCATGAATCTCGTCTTCACCGTTCAAATCGGGTCGCGCTGGTTTTTCCTGTGCTTCACGACTGGGCGGACCAGACCGAAGATCGGATTGAGATGAATGATGCGTAGGGTTTGTGGCTCGCAACCACACAGCATCAGACTTAGCATTGGGATCTGATGGTCCAATTACACCATGAGCGGACACAGAACCCGCGAGCTGCAGGTCGATGAATTGACCTGCAGCCCCAGAATCGCGGACAGGCTCAGGCGGCACATGGGTTAACTGGCCACCCGGAGACATTCCACTGAATAGACCATGGCGCTTCTCCAGTTCACGAGCAACTTCTACAAGGCGACAACAAATTTGAGAAGAGACGAGAAGTGTAAGATTCGTTGTGTATTTGAAAACCGTGTGAACGAATGACAAATATATTCGACTTCGGGTTTGGAAATGTCATCGACCAGAATTAGGGATGACTTTCATTTTACTTACAGGAACGAGTAAAGAAAGCTATCCAGTCACACGAACGATTTTCGACAGTACACTTGTCACTCCGAGTGATTTCCAAAGCCATAAGGTTGCTGGACATGTCATATAAAGATGACACCTAGACTGCAAACACAGCGACCACATGGTCACATTGTTCTATAGTTTGTTAAACAACAAATTTATTCCTCAGTTTGCAAGCGGAGAACAAAATGTGTTTCTAACAGTTTACTTGTGAATGTGCGCTCAAACGCCACGGCATGGTAAGGAGTGTTTGATTCAGGCTCCGAGTTGGATACTCGTTCTGAACGCCTCTCGAAATGCTCCCAAGCGACCATGCGTCTCAGGTGGCCTCCTCCCACTGACTGAGATGTTACCGCTAAAGTGCGAGGACAAAGGCGACTGTCTGGCACTCTCCACTAGGTTGACTGATCAGTCTAAGAGAAATGGATGAACCCTGATTCCAAACCAAACACAGGCGGTGTACGAAGCATACGACTGGATGTTCACCAGTATCTGCGGTATAAGGATGCACTAGGCTCCCAGGACCTCTAGCCCTATCCAAAGGACGTACAAACTGCGCAATCAGTCAACAGTCCCGGCGAGTTACGTGGCCCTCACATCGTCCCGTTGCCTTGTGGGTTAGGCCATTTGGGATTCCATCGATATCATACTTCAAACAAGCAAAACATCACTGAAACGAACGAAACATTTTCTCGAATACAGAATAGGATCAGTTGCAGCAAAAGAAAAGGAAGGCAATGATGTCGCATTTCAATGAGCCCAAATGAATCCCCTTGCCAATCGCTACGCTGGTTCTAACTGTGCGGATGTGAGAGATGACTCAATAGACCGAAAACACCGCCAAATGTGCACCATCCCTCTCAGCAGATTGTAGACTTCGTTTATGTGCATTTAAGGCGGTTAACTATACTACAGCCATAATATCCTTATTGCACCGTTGCCGAACGATTCATTCCATTATTTGAAAAACATCGGAGAAATCATTCGGACCAGGAGCCCACCGTTCATGCCACATCTTACGGGATAAATAATCCAGCCACTTCACGAAAACAGCCGTAGTCATTTCCTACAAAAACGTCCCAGGCTTTTGCCCCGAAAGTAAGTGACCTCAAACTTACCCGCTTCGATATTCATGGTATTGTACATCCGTTCCAGTTCCGCATGAACTTCGGCAAACGATGGCCGTAAACTGGCTTCCCATGCCCAACCTGGAAAGTATGAACAGTGTTAGGTAGACGGGGTGAATCACACAAAAAATCAAGAGTTTAGGGGCGGTAATAAAGGAGTAGGATAAGTCATTCAGTATCGCAAGGAAAAAACCACTTTGCAACAGAATTGGCAGAAACATAGTTTTCAATCTAGTCGTTCAGAGATATCCTGGTGGTTATGGCACATTTTCGAATGGCTTATCATTCAGTAATAACCATCGTCTTCATAAAGCACCAAACAAAGTTCTTCACATTCTACAACTTGTTGCAAGTTTAGAGTCCTAGTTTCTTGCGCATGCATGTAACAGAACAACTTTAATTCTTACTTGGATTCTTTCAGACTGAATTGCAAACCTGCAATAGGTCAACACAGCCACCCATTGGTATTCTACACAAGAACGGCGTCCACACATTTCAGCCTTTTCACTCTGCCACACTTCTGACGCGTATCGGCACACATTTACATTCCTCCCACATTTGTGGGATATGCTTTCAGTGTATGAGCTAAAAACTCATTCTTGAACGAGTGCGTAAAAATGAAAATGGACTCGAAGTGAAAATGAAAAACAGGACAATGTTATCGGCTACCGAATGAAATCGGCTGGGGAAAAACTACACTGAGAATTGGCAGAAACGATGCGTACACCATTGGGGAGATATACATTAATCTTTGGAAAACCGCCGTAAGCAGTGAATATTGGTTCAATAAAATTATTCCTCGGCTTCAGACATCAAGGCAATTCAAAAGTATGTCCAGAAGCATTGCGTGGTTGGTTAGTTAAAGTGCAGCCGAAAGATCAATGATCCAGCATCAAATGAGCCGGACAGACAGTCTTTACAGCCATCTTTGAGGCAAGTGTGTTCACGTGCAGTAGTCGATAACTCAGCCCGCTAACGGAAATGAATCAATCAATCAATCTAGCTCTCGTGTTCCAACGGTAGGCAACATCAAAAGACAAACGCAATAAATGAAAACCAACTGATTGTGTTTTTACTTGTCTTAATATCATACAAGTCCGAACGCCACCGTGGAGACCGCGTCTAGCGAAGAGTTGTTATACACATAAGGGTTTCCCTTCACAATCCAAGCGAACTGAGCGGATGATGCCAGACAAGCTTTCCGGATCCACTATGAGGTCAGAGGTCAACTATCTAGGTAGGCAGTGTCACCTCTTGAGCACTGCGGAAGCTATCGCGATCCGTCTTCACAAATCTGCATCCATCAAGCAATTTACCTATCACCATACTTTCTGCTTGTCTCCAACTTAGTTCGTGCACCTGAATATCCATTCACCCATGTACAATAAAAATCGGCCATGGGCCTGTCCTCATAACGTAATCTTTGCCTCTCAAAGGAGGAAAAAATCTCGCCCGTGGTAGTCTTTGCATAATTACAGTCTATGGAGCACGTCCTATATGGCTATTCCTGAAACATAAACACCAACTTGAAAACCAATACACTAAAATGTTCAGGATCCGAGCGAATTTTGGAGGCAGATAAAAGATGCCCTTCGCCTTGTATTCTTGGTCACATATCTACAACATCGTCCACAAGATGGAGGAAAATCTGGGTGTTAGTTGATTCTTGGAAAAAGTTTCAAAACTTTATCGGCAGATTCTAAGTCATGCGATTTCCTATCCGAGCAAATATCAATGCTACTGTTCTCACAAAAGGATAGATCGATTTCCATCCTCATCTCAATGATAAAGTTGGAAACAACTCCAAAGAATATCACTTCTCATGACGATCTCGAGTGAAAGATCGCCATAAGCACAAACTCAGCTTCGGCTATTCGTATACAAAGACTGGAAAAGTGGAATGAATTTAACAAGCACATACTTCAGTGAGAGGTCTCGTCAGAGAACTTAGTCCAATGTCTCATTCCGACCAAGGAAAATAGAAGCCATGGGCCTATGGTAGTTGTGCCTATTTCCCAACAGCAGCAGCATGGATGAAATGTGATTGACGCAACCATGGTCGAGTAGGAAACCGACGCAATTCTCACACGTAGGCTAATCGCGCGCAACAGATAACAGGCGGAGAAAAATGCCTGGAAGCAGTTTTGATAAATCGGTCGACAAAGAATTCTGCTGTCATTTTCACAGCAGTAAGCATTACATCTTGCGTAAATCGGTGAAATCACTGATCCACACAAAACCATAGATATTTGCCTCCTTTAGCAAATCAAATTTAGAAGTTCGGTTAATTCCAATGCCAGAACCTTGCTACGGTTTTTGAAACAGGGCGGAAACGACACGGCTGATTCAGCAACCTACTAAAGAAGCACATCTACCTGATGACTTCCATTTCTGAAAGACAAACGACATTTTACATTGCTTCATCTGTACGTGCAAACGAGAATCTCACTATCGAACTGGACGATGTCAACTGCTCCCTAAAATGTACTGTTCAATGCTGATGAGAGTTAACCAGTGAACCGTCGAATTTGTCCGTAACCATACCTACGGGTTTTGTTCATTGTGATGCAGTCAAAAGTTTCCAGTGTTAGTACCCTGAAGGCCCTACTGTTTGCTAGGTGTAAATAAACATCAACAAACCCCATGGATTTAGTTACAGGTTTCCTTTGGTAGGCCTGCTGGTAGACCAAAATTAGACCAGTCAAAGACGGGTGACCTTGGATGTCTAAGTCAACGCAGTTGAACATGAAAAACGAAATCCTTCTGGAGCATGAAACTTTTTAAACGCTTTTGGTACGGTCTTAGGAGTTATCCTAGTTAAAAACCGTAATTTATAACAAACTCGCCTGTCCAACAAAAGGAATTGTTTTTCCGAGTACTTTACCGACGATTGCGCGCATATATATATATATATATATATAGGCTGGAGATTATTTGTAAACGAGTATTTTGCGTTAAATGGGGCCTACTGATCGTGGTTCATTAAGAACAAGATTTTCGTTCAGGGAGGATCTTGGTTTACATTAAAATTGACCTTTCATCAAGGTCATATGGACGAACCGCGCTCATCGTTTATATCGTTACTGTCACTGTGAAGAAGTGAGCGAGAAGCAGAAAATTCTTTTACTATCACAATTTAGAGGATAAGGAACTGATTTCAAGGAACCGGTAGATTCAAAATCTATGTACAGTTTTCCAGCATCCTGAACTAAATAAGACCACCAGTTGCATCACGTTAAATAAATATACTATCACAAGAGCACAACTTCTGTGGACGAAGTTAACCATCACCGAAAGTAAGCGTAAAGTTACTTATATTTCTATTAAAATTTCACGACAGAAGGTCCATTCTCTAATTCCTACAGCAGATTATTATGGATATCTCATCCACCATCGTCCAGATAGTCCTAGAGAGTAATTGAATGTTCAAGATATGTAGCGTGAATTAACAGCATAACTAAAGGAATATAAATATACCGCGAGATATTAGAAAATTCGGATCACATCAATCTAAGGACCCGTTAATTTTGCTGTTGGATTCATGGCATATGTTGACCTGAAATGCACTTTCAAAATAGACATTTTCAGGAAATTCTCTGGCGAAATTGTCCTAATTTTTTGTTCCGTCCAACTTGTTCATTCTCTCACGAATAAAATTAGGAAATCCTTGTCAACGGATCGAAGGAGAAAGTACTCTGAATAGCGGCAATTTCGTCGTTGTTGTAACAGAGATATTCTTTTCATTCTAAGGAAGCAGCTAATATAAAAACAGCAGTTTCACTCTAACGAGATTTAGTAGAGTGGTCTTTTATTTAGTCTGACGTAAATCGGGTAAGACCAAACTTGGGTCGAGCGTATGCTCCATATAAAATCACACCACATCCTGGATCTTGATTATTTCCGAAATAACTTTTCTATTTTGGAGTGATAGCAAGGGAAATTTCCAAACCGACGGATACTGACTTAGAAATTCTTAAGTTTCTTGAAGTATAAAAAAGTGATTTCACTTTGTGGGTGCGGGATGCCACATCGAAAAAATCAAAAAAGTATTGAAGGATAATGGCACGCCCATCAAATACCACTGTATATTGACGCTGGATTCCTAGCAAAACAGGCTCCAGATTGCTAGGAATTAATCTCACTTTGTTCTTCCTAACGAGTTCGTAATGCGTCATGGTTACGATATACAATATGGTGGCGGAAATGGGACATCAATAAAAATTCCTAGCCTTCTTGCTCACTAGATATCTCCGAAACATGAGGTATATTATCAAGAAGATTCCTCAGTTCTTGCTGAATAAAGGGAATACAAATTGAAGTATTTACTTCGGTAGGCTGCTACGTACTGAAGAGAAAGTTGCCCATATGACGCCTGTTACACAAGTTTCGATAAGATCTGCAACCCGATTTACATAAATCCGTGCTTTCAGCCCGTTAATAAAGATTGCGACTATTGTCAATGGTCCCTACTTTGGCTTGGGCAACCAAGTAGTATCAAGCATACAAAGAATCCCGATGGATCGTAAATGATATGCAGATGGAGAATAGGAGAAGCATGTACGGCGAATTTCGCACACTATTTTCTCCATTCTTTTTCTCGTTCATTGTTTTCGTTCTTTGCCATGATCCCTATGAGAAACTACGCGCTCAGATCTGTGCAAAATATACATGGCCGATATTGGTACCCTTATCCATTTCTCTAAATGTCCCAATCCCTCACCGATACCAGCCAGTTCCCAAGCCGTTAGCAAACTGACATCTGTAAAGCAGCATTGAACGAACAATGGCGTTACAGACTCTACCTTTCAAGGAAAGCCTGATGTCGCAATGAAGCTACAGCTGTATGAGACGGGCAAAGGACAGATGAGATGAGTGTTCCCGTCAACAAAAACGCAACTTCTCAGGTACTGAAAGCCTGATGACTATTTCCAAACGTTTTCCACAGAGAGAGAGTGCAAAAGGATCTCCCTGTCAGTCTTGGAAAAGCAATTTGCATTTGGAAGAAGCAAAGTGCATTCCATATATGGTAACTTCAGCGGGCAGCGCTCTAAAGCAGCTTGGACAACCTGAGGGTCATCTCCCAACATCGAAATCGTTAAGACACTAAGTCACCAACTCTGGGACCTGGTAGAAGTTCCACACTACAGCTCGAAACACCACCAAAGGCCTTGCGAGGTAGATCATCCATAGCTAAAATAAAAAAGAACAGGGAGATAGGGCATGTTTACCGAACATCGGTGGAGATGGGAAAAGTTGCCACAAACCCTTAACCTGCTCGAGGAATGTAGATACAGCCTTCACCATAGAAACCCACCTCCGTTCCTCACCACACGGGTACAGAGGGCTAACCCGTTGACAAAATCGAAGGTGGCCCTGATATCAAAGAACACGACGATGGTTGGCCTTTGGTTCCTGAAGCCACGGCCAAGGCGGAATCCAGGTTGTTCTCCATGACATTGGAGTTCGTGCAATGGAGAAAGTCTAAGAGGACAATGGACGTCAGGATTTTCGAAGTGACGCGAGGCAACCTGATCTATCGACGGTTGGAACAAATTGTGCGACAACCTTTTTAAAATAGGGGCGATAATCGGTTCATCCCAAGATGCGGGGACTTAATCTTCTGTTCAAGTTTTTAAGAACGAACATGTCAGTGAACTCAACAGAATCAACTCTTCATCTTTAAAAAGTGCAGGAGCGGGTCGTTTGAGAGTCTGGAGCTCTCTTGGAATCTCTGCTTCTGTCGGTGGACCGTCTGATACTGACCACAAAGGAAGTGTAGAGGTGCTGGATGAAGTATAAGCAGCCGGTCGCCAGGTCAAATCAGGGGTGGAAGTGTTTTTCCCAGTGCCCCAGTATAAGCGACCAGTTGATCACTGGTGTTCCATCAGCTTCTTCAATCGTTTCGCTGGCACCTGACTCTCGCAGTGCAGTGGCTCGAATGAGCTGAAAGAGCAATCTGGAGTTCCCAGAAGCGGAAACAATTTCTACCTTGAGGGAGCGATCCAACAACCAGGTCCTACAATCAGCACGCAGACTGCTCTTCAGAGGCGATCGGATTCTACGGCATACTTTGTCGTCTTGCGTTAGCGGGAATTTGTTGACGATGAGCAAGTAGCGACGAAGAGTTCGGAGAGATCAAACTTTTGTGAAACTGGTGGACTATACCGCAAACGGTCATGCCAACAATCACTAAGGCTTCTTTCAGATGCTCCCAGTGTCCATCAATATCAGGTGGAGTGGTGGGTTCTAAAGTTTGGATCACCGTAGTCTGATAGGATTCTAGCACTAGTGTATCGCCCGGATTATAGGTACTTAGACGAGAATGACTGAAGTGCTTAGGGCCCCCAAATCGCAGGCATATAGCAGCGTTGGCTAAAGCATGGTCGAAATCAGAGCAGGCTGACTAGTAAGAGCGACAGTCCAACAAAGTGCAAGGCTATCGGTAAGTAGTCGCTAAAAAGTCGATTTAAGACCGCCGCTGTACATGGGCGACGGGACGCCGGGTAGCGGTAGGTCGTTTGAAATGGCGAGAGTTTGGGTTGGCAGGAAAAGCTCGTAGTCAGCACAGTGTCAGAAGACTGTTCCCATAGTCCGAGCGACAGGAATCAAGGCCAAACGTGCCACCCATTTCATGCAAACGCGAGAATCACGGTATCTGTTAAGGGGTTGTCCTCGAGAGCGTATGAAGCAAATAGTAGAGTTCACATTTGGCTGTACCTAGCCTGCAATCTATCGGGTCATGCGCGCAAATAACAGACCGAGAGTACGGTTTCGGTGCCTAGAAGTCCTACAGGAGCTTCTGTGCAGCACTTAGTAGTCATCATCATCATCAACACTGCTCATAGTTAAACGACAGGGTGAGCCCAAATGACCATTGCCTATATCCTAAATTACGTGCTTCTACAGAAAGAGTGAACATTCAAGGGGAAAAGGCGTGAATCTATACAGGAAATGAAAGAAGACCGTTATAGCCACAGTCTGTTATACAAACGCACATTTTCAATCATTCTGATTCGAAAGAATATGATAACAAGATCGCCACTGGTAACGATTAACTCCCATATCCTTCAGTGTCAGCAGCCAGCTAGTTGACGGGTCCTTCGGAATCCAAAAAACAAAAAGAACAAGCGCCTAACTTAGCTAAGTTCTTTGTACATTTTCTCCATCGACATTGCCATGTCGTCCGCTAACTTCCACATGGCCTCTATTGCTGTTATGCAGTATGGAATTCATTTTTATTGTACTATTTATTGAGGCCTTCCGGACGAATACTGCTAGGGAGTCCAGCCACTAAGCAGGAGAACGATTGGGATTCGCAACGAAAGCCTCTGATTCCAAAATTTCATCTTCTCATGCGTGCCCTTTGACTGGCTGAGCTCAATTCTGTGGCATCCAATTTATTTGTTTGAAAACCTTATTGTTTCTCAACGTGCACTGGGATCACGCATTGCTGCACCTCAACGATCTTCTCACCGATCTAAAAGAAGCACTCGTGATGGCTAGCAGGCGGGTCTTAAATGCACCCTTCTAGCTAACATGTCCATCACGGCAATTGATTAGTACCAACATCCTCTCTCTGTTTACGTAAACGTCGGATCTGTCTCTCACATTTCAATCACCAATCCATGTTCACAGTTTCGTCATTTGCATACAATAATCATGGCTGAACCCGGATATCGCTGACTCACTTGTGTCTATAGACAGTCTCAGACTCTATATGCTGGACAGAGGTTCGGGCAAGAAGATGACTGTAGGCGGTGTGACAACATACATAAACTCCTCCTGATCTGTCAATTCCGAAATTATTTATACGTACTCGCTAAACGGAATTGACTGTCTCGCGACAATGTCATCCCAGGTTTTCTCGCCATGCCAGCGCTATCATAACGAATTTACACATCGCCCTTTTAGCTCGCAACATAATATCACATCTTTTTCGACTCAATTCTAGCATTCATTTTTCCTCTCCTAGAGGATGCTCTTCATATTATCGTAGGTAATTTCAAGCATGCATCTACCCTTCCACTGACTGTGTTCGAGTTGACTAACCTCTGCGTTTCTCCCACCAGAGGCGGCTTCATTCCAGAAAGAGTTATTACTAACAACCCTGATTTATTCCCGTGAAACTGTATCCTCCGATTTCAAGTAGTGATAATTGTCTGGTCCAATTAAGGCCCAAGATATACTCTAGGTCAGCTTTCCATTCCTTCAGACGAACAAATCAAATTCAAGTTCGCCTCTGTAACTTTTCACACAACAACCTTGTTCTTCTTCAGAAATCCCTTTCACTCACATCTACCTGAGTCTCTTTTGAACCTCTGCTCAATGACAATGTCGAACTTTTCACACAGGTAGCCAATGCAATCTTTGATATCTGCTGCCCCTCAGAAAGACAGTCCGTCTCAAATGGCCTTATCTCCACGCAGAATCTGTGAGCTCTAAGAAGATGCAAGGAGCACTTCTTCAAATCCCGTAATTATTCAGGCGTGCGGTATATTTCCAACCTAATAAAAGCTGAAATCAAACGCGTCGACACGAAATTCGGCAGCAAACTCTTGAGTGGCAATAACAATCGATTCCTGTGACAATGCATTCGACTGTCGTGTGAGAAGAACAAGAAACATGTGAAAACTTCTGCGGATGTCGACAGCATCAATCGTGCTCTCATCCATCCTTCCAATTATACCCCGGTCACGTTTGGTCAGGGTGATGATACGACAGTTACAAGATTTTCTAGATAAGAGTTGCTCGACCTTCTCCGAACCACTAAAATTGCCACAGGGATTGATCCTGATAGTCTACCCCCAGCTCTTTTAAGGCATGCTGCTGTGGCTCTGTCAGATGCAATTACTTATCTGAAAAACTCATCATTAATTTCGTCTTCTATTCCTGGATGGCGGTGACCCATCAGTATTATTCTCATCCCAAAATCTAGCACTTCTACTGCTTTGGCAGAATGTTTTCCTTCCATCGTCTTAACGTCTTCTGGTCTTAAACTGACGGAGCGTGATAGACTTCAACGCGTGCGTTCTTCTATTTATCCTCCTGATGGTCCTTTTCAGTTTACCTAAAAACTTAACAGGTCCAATTTGGACCCTGTCGGCTCCCTCATTCACCACATTTATAAGTCCTTAACCGCATCAATGGAATCTGTGCTTTGCGCATTTCTAGACTATTCGTCGGCATTTGACACAGTCCCACAGTCTCTTCTACTTCACAAACTGCAATCATTTGGTTGTCCCAGGCCTTTATTAGCATGGCTGTCTGATTACTTTACTCACCGAACCCAATGCACACGACTGGACGGTAAAACCTTAAAACCGTTAATTAACAACTTAGGAGCACTACAGGGTGCTGTTCTTCCACTGTTTCTCTTCCCTACTTACATCAGCGACTTATCTACTAGCGCCCCTTGTCATCTGCTTAAGTATGCCGATGATGTTGCTCTCTGTCAAGCCGTTTCGAAAAACAATGATTTTCAGGGTTTCTCCAACAACTTAACTTCTGTTTGCGAATGTTCTGCACGAGCTGGTCCAAATATCACAAATCATCATGTGATGAAGTTCAACAAACCGTTCGAGGTCTGCTCGGTAGCATAATGGCTAAGACGTTCGATACAGAATCGTTCGTCCCGGGTTCGCGTTCCAGTTCGAGGGCAGTCCATACGCACTGCTGATGATTCCTAACAGGGATGAGACAGCTGTACAGTGCTTCCATGATTTCTTTATGGTGAGTTGAGCAATGGTCTCACACGGTGAATTATATCATGAAAACATTCAATCTCCTACTATTAAAATGTACCAACTATTCAAGCTCTGTAGGTCATATCAGTGAAATATCAGGCCGACGCCACAAGTGCTTCAATCCAGTGTAAGCTGCACGAGCCTTGGATATACGCATACTTACCTCCAATCCCGAGCTACCATCGTTAGACACGCAGCTACCAAGATAGGTGAAACGGTTCACAGTCGTCATTTCCTCTCCATCCAGTATCAAGTTCGGCGCTGCTGTCGTCCAGTCCTGTAACAGTACTTTGCACTTTGAAGGTGCAAACCACATGCCAAACCGAGCAACCGATCTCGACAGTCGTTCTAGTGCCCGTTGTGCATGGTCCGCAGACTCGAACAGACACACGACGTCGTCTGCGTAATCTAGGTCGCATAGCTTCCGTCCACCTCCTAGTTCGACTCCTACATCTCGGAGACTTCCTAAAGCATCTTCCATCACCTCGTCCATGACGAAGTTGAACAAGAATGGAGAGATGGGACAACCTTGTCGAACGCCACTAGTCGGTTCGAATGAACGTGACAGTTCACCGTATACCCTAACGCGACCATAGGTACGCAACAGGTTCACAAACTTCGTTGGCATACCCTTCCGGTGGAGAACACTGAGTAGTGCTGGTCGATCCACGGAGTCGAAAGCACCTTTCAAGTCGAGGAAGACTACGATCGTAGGGCGGCGATGCGTGTGGCGCGTTTCGAGTATCGGTCGAAGAGTGAATATTTCGTCGATGCAACCTCGACCTGGCCGAAATCCGGCCTGTTGTTCGCGGATATTACTCTCGCGAATCAGTGTCAAACGGCGCAGCATCATCGAAACCAACCAACTATCGGAACTAAACTAATCCCACGATGATTCCTGCAGTCACTCCGTGTACCTTTTCTGAAGATGGGCACAATCACTGACTCACCCCACGATAGCCGGATATGCTCCTCGTTCCAAATATTACGAAGCAAGAAGGTAAGTGATTTCACCAGCACTTCTCCACCCAATTTGAAAAGAACTGGAGGAAGTTCGTCTGGACCGGCAGCTTTTCCCCTCTTCAGAAGCCCAATATTCGACTGCACTTCCACTTCCGTTGGGGGATCAAGTGAAACCTCCCAAGGTTTCACAGCTCCGGACATCAGACCAAATACGTTAGCGTGTGGCCAGCTAAATTGATCCTTGAAATGCTCTGCCCAACGGTCCAGTCTTTCCTGTCTACCATGGATGAGCTCTCCAGTCCTATCGCACACGACTTCACTAACCAAAGTTCGCCGCCCACCGCTGTCGCGTATAAGCTTAAACAGTCTTTGACTGTTACCTGAAGCGGACGCCACTTCCATCTCTTCGGCTACCTTAACCCACCAGCTTTCGCGGTCATTCCTAAGGCTTATGGTCAACTGACGCTGCAACTGCCGACGCACCTTATTCATTTCCTTGCAGTTAGGCAGCTCGCGTTTTTGCTCCATTAGAATTAGCGACGCTTGAGAGATCCAGTGTTTTTGATGAACACTAGATCTGGGACCGCAGGCGAAATTCGCTGCCATTAGACCCAGCGATAATCTAGCTAGTGTTATCCATTACAGTTGCTTGAAGCGGGTTGGGGGACTCACGTGGGTGGGAATTCGTGTTTCTGCAGACCACGGGACAGCTTCGTAAGCATTTTTCAAGTTAGTCAGTTCCTGGAGTTGGTTTAAACAACAACCAGATTTGCGATAACGTGAGCTATAAATGTTTTCTGTGCACAAGCGCACAAAGAACACAAAACATTAAGACCATTCGGTAAATCACAGGAATGGAATTGTCAAGCGTGTTGTGATTGTGAATACCATGAATGAAGCAAGCAATACTATTTCTTGACTATTCCTTCAAATGTCGACAGCAAAACACCTGAAGCGGACAATATGCATATTCGAAATTGATATAGGAATCGTAGGTGAACAATCCAAAGGTGATCAGCGAAACGATAATGGTAAATATCGTTATGCTGTAGTAAAAATTCCATAGGTAAAAAATAATGACTTGGCAGGCCTATTATCAAAACGGACAGGGTCTGGGTAACAAACAAAATTTTTATGCAGCACATCAGAAAAGAGATGCAAATCCTCTCTTATTTGATGACTATCCTCAAGTCGGTGAATGCCTACTTAGTAGAAAAACCAAAAAGAACCCTGTGGGCACCGAAATGCCGATCGCTGATCCGTTGTCGCATTCCATCGAAATACTCAGAATTCAGATAAGAAACGGACACAGTGTCGTAAACAGATACCTGGGGAGAAACCACTGAAATATATAATTTAGGCGCATTTAAATTTCTTATTGAGATTGTGGTATAGAAGTTTTCCCGGGAAACTACTACGACGGATCACTTTCAGCAAGACGAGTGGTGACCACAATTCATTATTGTCATCAACATCTCTTTTTAACATCTACCATTTATACTATATCAATGTTCTGATATCAACTGGTGGTTTTTTTTTGCTTCATGTCATCTTTGGCAGAATAATGCTCGAGGTTTGTAGTTGAGCAAGGAAAATCAGAAAATAAGACAGCTATTGGACGAGGTCGCGAGGTGATCTATAGCATAAGTGAAGTCAAGTGACCGGGTAGAAATATGGGTCGCGCAGATTAGCGATGCTGTCGAACAATTTGGGTGGGAGATCATTGCATTGAATCGACAGTCGCAGAAAAAGCAGCAAAGTGTACGACGTTAACTGCTGTCGATCACTGAGCTCAGGTCCACCAATTATACTGACCGGAGGAAAACGATTCACAAGTCCAAACGCCTGGACGATCACGAATAGGGGTGAGCGTGCATTTGACCGTGTAGGACGATTCCGATCAATCGGTGTCTGCATACATATGTAACGCAAAGCAATTTGGTTGGCTGTCAAAAAAACTGCCAGTATATGCATACAGTTTCCCGGAAGGAGGTCGAAAAAATGGGCGACCTTTGATAAATTAATCTGGAAACTGGGGATGGGATTTAGAACTGCGTTTTGTAAGGTTCAAAAATAAAGCGCACAGCGAAAGAGAAACAGATTTCCCTAATGAAACTGAGTCGATTTCCTTGTCTCACGTTTAGAACAAGTTGGACTGAAGGTAATCGACAGTAACTAACTGAATAATTCTCTGAACAGACGATGATCACAGAAAATCAATCAGCCACTGGAAGAAACCAACAAGATCACTTCGCTTCTAACCGATTTCGTATGCCCCCCAACCCTCAAAAAAAAACAGTAAAGTTAGACGGGTTAGTGATGTCCACGAACTTACAACGCAACATGACCGCGTAAACAGCTTCTGGACAACCATGCGGGCGTTCCATACGGTAACCTTTCTCCAAAATATGGTAGACGTCATGTAACTCGACGCCGGGATAAGGAGATAGACCGTAGGTAGCTAACTCCCACAAAACCACACCGAAGGCCCATACGTCGGACCTGTAATTGAAATTTTCGTCGAAGGAAGATCTATTAAAAGCTACGGAGATAACTGACAACATGCAGTCTAAGTGAGACATTAAAAAATTTAACGAGACAAATTTACTGACATATCTGCTTGTTAACATCAACTTTCAATGCCTGATGGGAGATCAATTATGTACGGACATCAATCAGAGGGTAGGATTCCTGGAAATATAGAAATTGCATTTGATGGGCACTACAGGTTGTGGATTAAGTTGAATATTTGTTCGTTCATCGACACCACTTACGAAAAATATTGCGATTTTCTGTCTAATTTATCTTGCTAGGAGAAAGCAGATTTCAAATGCCAACAGGCACAAGAACACCAATTGTTATAACTGTTGAAAATCAAACTCAAAGCCAACAAATAAAGGAATTCGGGCAAACACTGCCGAATAAGATAAGTAACTTTCCCCTAGCCAAGACGAACCGAGCGTCGATTTTGTGCTTTAAGGTGCGAAAATCAGTGCCAAACGAGAGCTTTAAATCTTGTTCAGATCCACGAATGATACATTCGCAGCGCTCTTTCCCCCATTAAATTCATCTTGGCGAGCGGAAAGGAAGATTAAAATCCTGACACACACCTGCGAGGACGAGATTAACGGATGATGAAAACGGAGCAATGCTATGAAATAGAAAATTTTAAGGATGAATAACAAAAATTGAACCGACAGTTAAGAAAAAGTAAAAAAAATGGATAGACCTGAGTGACAGGCGAGTGGAACGTCTTTGCACAGCGTCCATAAAAAATGGAAACCAACAACGCCGGTCACTTGGATCGATTAAGATAGAATACGACGAGTCGACACAGGAGTTAATATAAACAATCACTGTGGTACACACGATCATAATCAACTCTCTGGCTATGGACAAGAGAGAGAGGATCGAGATAATGTGAACTTTTGATGACCAGAGTGACTACTCCACATTTGGCGCAGTGGAAATTTAACTGTTTACAGGCAACTTCTTTGGTACTGTTCAGGAAGTATGTTTCGGACGACTATGTAAATAAAGCAAAACTTCAATCAGAATTCTCATAGCATAAACAAATGGATCACTAGAAACACTGTAAACTGTCCGACCGGTCTGCTTGTGCCTATAGTAAAATCAAACGGATAAACACACGCACAAGCACTTGCAATAGGTAGACGAATGGCTGAAAACCAGAGATGGAGTAACGGTTACCAACACATTTTGGGTATTTGATGTCATTTCACTTTGACAATTGTGGAGCGAATATGATAATGGCTTGCCATGAGATTTATCAGTTCCAAATATCAGTTTCCTGAATTCGATCGTATATTCATAGCATAACTCAAAGGAAGCAAAAAAGATCAGTCTATATTCAGTTTGTATGATAACGTTAAAACAAGAAGGGGGGAAATCCATATCCGAATTTCCCGATTTTCAGTCGCAAGCAACCAAACAGTCAGATAGCAACTCGCCGCTCAGCCAACTATCACGTCCAAATCCATTGAGATATTATGTGGTTTTCACTACAAATCTCAGAGTTTGTGTTCCCAGTCCTATCATACTAAACATGAATTCGATAAATCAAATGAATAACCGTGCTTATTCACTACTACAGACTCATTCCCAGAACGTGCACGAAACTCTCGCTGCTGTCATTAACATTTGCGGTCTAAATCGAAATGCTGACCTTGCACACCATTTCCTTTAACCTTCTTCTCCGGCTGCTTTATTTTTGACAGAAGCGCGAATTCCTCCCTCGCCAGACACAACCCACTTTTAATTCCCTAACTACTTAATTTACTATTGGTTTTCCTCTAAGGTGGTTTTCTGTGTCTATAGGAATCTATTTGTCGCCTTCTCTCGACTTCAACACCTTGAATTCTCCAACCGAAAGTTCTAATAAAGGTGATTAAAAACTCGGTTCTGTTCTTTTGATCAATATATTTGTGCCGTTTACCTCCCCTTTAATAACAATAAATCTCAAATTATCAAAAAAAAATTTTTTACAAACACTGAAACTGTGACGTCCACAGACCCCAGCTGCCAAATCATCATCCTTGGTGATTTTAACATCCGCAAAAGACTGGCTATTGCACTCACTGGACACTTTGGCCAAGGGAGATGAAGCCCAGGCTTTCACTATGATCAACAACCTTTTTCAACTGGTTGATCTCCCTACACGCATTCCCTGTCTTTTCGGCGACCGGTAACACCCTTAATCGCACTCTTACATCGACTTCCTCATCACTTTCTAATATTACTTCCCTGTTTCCTTTGAGCGCATCGCACCATTGTCTCATCTCATTTCCCACTATGTTTGCTCCCCGTTCACCTTACACAAATCTAGGTGCACCATTCAGCCCTGCGACTCTACCGATTGGTATGGTTTTCGCGACTTCCTGGCTTTCTATAGTTGAAGAACATGTTGCTTTTCATCTGATTCTTATCTCTGTTTCCAATGTTACTGAGACCGCTTTTCGAAGCATGCATCGCCAGATACCATACTGTTCCAAACCCGGCAAAACACAACCCCTTAAGTAATTTAACCAAAGCTGCAACTGTGTTGTTCATCTGAAAACTGCGTAACGTCGACAGCACCACTGACCTCAACAAACACCGAGTAAACGCATTGCGCAAACGAAGAATAAAATGTCGCTCGCCATACAGAAAACCAGGGAAAGGCTACCCACGGTAGTCGAAACGTTGGCGCAAGACATCTACCAACAACGCGGTATCGTTACCATTATGGCATTCGGAATTGCGATGCACATGATTTCCTTCTACACCAACGGTCCCCATCAGATGCGCTTGAGAAGATTGGCGTTTCTGTCTCCCGATTTGCCTAAAAATCAACCCTGTCAGTCTACCTTCCGCGCCTTCCTCTCATGTTCCCATCCATACTTACCTACCTTTTATAATTAAAAGAAAGATTCGTCAAATTCTCAATCTGAATGTTTCCAAACGATCATCATCATCATCGCCATCATCGTCCAGCGTTAAACAGTAAGGCAAGCCTCACTAACCACTGCCTTTCCCCCAGGGTTACATGTTTCCATAGCAAGGGTGAATATCCAAGAGGAACTAAGACTAGATTTACATAAGCCGGAAAAGATAAGAAAGATGCAGTAGCCGGCATAGCGAATGCTGTCTAAATGCACAAACGAGCTTTTTCAATCATTCTGATTCGACAGAAAATGACACCACGATCGTCTTTGTTCACGGATCGCCGTCATATCCTTCAGTGTCTTCAGCCAGCTAGTTGGCGGGTCTTTCGGACCCCAACCACAAAGACGTGAGACACCTACTCTAGCTACGTTCGGGGTACATTTTCTCAATCCACATTGCCACATTATCTGCTGACCTCCACATGGCTTCCTCCATTCCATGGGAGGAACCCGGTATACGACACAATATGGTAGACGACCATTCGTCATATGCAACATGTAACCCAACCAGCGCTGATATATGGTATTCTGCGAGCCGGCACCTAGTATTAGATTCCTGAACTCCACATCACTCACCCGGTCACTCCACCCAATCCTAGCCATACTACGCAGACATTGGTCGAGGAAAACCTCTAACCGACGAACATCTCCGACATGCATACTCCATGTTTTGCAACCGTACGACAGAACTGAGCGCACTGCGCCACAGTACACAAGACCTTTTAACTTCGAGGAAATACCAAGGTGACGCCATAAGTGCTTCAGTCCGGCGTAAGCGGTTTGAGCCTTCGATATACGCGTTATTATCTCTACTGCCGAGCTACCATCCTTCGATACCCAGCTACCAAAGCAGATGAAACGATCCATAACCGTCAGTTGTGCTGCATCCAGTATCAAATTCGGGGCTACTGTCATCTAGTTCTGTAACAGCACTTTACACTTTGAAGGTGCAAACCACATGCCGAACCGAGCTACAGACTTGGAAGGTCTGTGTAGTGCGCGTTTGCATGGTACGCCGATTGGAACAGGCAAACAACATCGTCTGTGTAATCTAGATAACATAGTTCTCCTCCACTTACCAGTCGATTCCCACATTCATAAGACCTTCTAAAACATCTTCAATTATCTTGTCCATCACAAAGTTGAACACCTCCCAAGGATTCGCAGCTGCAGACGTCGGACTAAATACGTTAGCGTGCGGCCAGATAAACTGATCCTTGAAGTTCTCTGTCCAACGGTCCAGCCTTTGTTGTCTAACGTGGATGAGCTCTTCATTCTGATCGCACACCATATCACTAAACGAAGTTCGCTGCCCACTGGTGTCACGTATAAGCTTAAACAGTCTCTCACTGTTACCTGAGGCACCCGGAACTTCCATCTCCTAAGCGACACTAAACCGCCAGTTTCCAAGAGCATTTCTAAGGCTTATCGTGAAATGACGCCACAACTGTCGACGCATCATCTTTGCGGATCAGAAGCTGGTGTTTTGCCCTACTAGACCCAGCGACCCAGTGTCTTTGATGAAGGCCAGACCTAGGAAGAGAGGCGAAATCTGCTGCCAAATGCATCGTCTGCTTGATTTGATCCCACTGCACGTCGAAGTTCTTAGTTCACCCAATAGTTCATGATCATTGCTGTTGCGAACTACCGAGTCAGACGGACGTTCGACGGCCAATCGGGCTTGTGGTCTGTGTCGATGGCCATTAAGCTGCAGTAAAAATCGCATTACAACTAACGCATGGTCCGATTCCACGCACGAGGTTTATTACGATTTACACTTCGCGACAAAACCGCGCCCACTGCAGCTTACTGCAATATGGTCGATCTGACTCAGATTATCCGTCGAGTAAGAGCGCCAAGCTACTGTACGATGCGAACTATGTCGGAAATTCGTGCTAGATAGGAATTAGTTATTGTCCGCACAAAACTGGAGAAGCCTTCCCCGTTATCTGTTCGCTGAGTAGGCAAGGAGCACTATCCACCTAAACAGGATTCAGATACACTCAGTTTTTCAAACCGTGCATTAAACTCACCTGCTAACATTACAATGTCAGAACCTTCGCACTTTCGAACAAGAGTGACGAATTCGTCACAAAGTTCGTCATTTGGCATGTTAGTACAGCAGTCCGATGGGGCGTATGCCGAGATGAAAATAAACTGCGCTTAACACACTTATCCATTGGAGCGGCGCCTGATTTTTGCAGCATTATGGCACACAGGCGACTGTTAACTGGGATCCAGTCTAGAAGGATGGTCTAGTCTTTCTCACTCAAGACCACTCCTATGCCGTGTTAGCCCACAGCTTGAGCTCCTTCGTCTCCTGAAATATGCATGAAAAATCTTGACGGAACTTTTGGCGCAGTTGGTTTCATTATTCTACTCCAATCCCGAATTGGTGACACTGGCACAGCAAACAAAAATCGAAAGTGAGTCCACTGTCAGAGCAGAACACTTCTGTTGGCCAGCCTGCAATAAAGTCCCGGTTGGTACAATATATCAGCCTTCGCCTTAAAATGTGTACTTCGGAGTTATCCCCTAAATTACGCGTTCTACAAGCGATCCACTACTTGTTACTTCACGCCCCTTTTCACCCGCACCCGATATCCATGGAGAAACTCATCTCGTTTCGCTGAACGCAGTCGATCGAATATGACGTGAAGCTCTGTCGTCGAAATTGTCTTCCTTCGGGTTTCATTCAGCTGTCTTATCATGGATCATACTTCAGCACTAAGCGGACCATCTCCGTTTGAGTCGATGGGGTTCTGTCTCGGCCATTCCCTGTGAATGCTCGCATGCCCCATAGTTCCATACATCCGTCCATCATTTTCATTTTATTATTGGTCTTTATTCAACCTCCAGTCACCTTCCCTGTTTCGTTGCTGATGTTTCTTTTCAGGGCTCTATTCCACTCTATTGGCCACCAGGCCATTATCACCATTGGTATTGTTCTCAGTCATCATCAGCATTATCGTTCAGCGTTAAACAGCAAGGCAAGCCTCACTGACCGCTGGGTTTCCCCAAAGTGACACGCTTCTACAAAAAGAGTGAATATCAAAGGGGAACAGGGAGTGAACCTACACAGGCGGAAAATAATAAGATGCTGCTGCAGCCAACACACGAAACACAGTCTAATTGTACAAACGCACGTGTTTTCAATCATTCTGATTCGATAGAAAATGACGACACGATTACCACTGTTCACGGTTCACTACCACATCCTTCAATGTCTTCAGCCAACAAATCGACGAGTCTTTCCGACCCCAACCACGAAGGCGTGAGACACCTAATTTACCTTACTTCGCTGTACATTTTCTCATTCATCGTTGCCACGTCATCTGTTGGCCTCCACATGGCTTCTTCCATTCCTTAGGAGGAACACAAAATAAGGCACGGTATGGTAGACGAGTGTTCGTCATACGCAACACGTGACCCAACCAGCGCAGTCGACTAAGTTTCATACGCTGAAACAAGCTATTCTCAAAAGTGGCACCCAATACTAGATCCCTAACCTCAATATTGCTCACCCGGTCACTCCATCCAACCCTAACCATACCACGTAAAAATCGGTTGTCGAAAATCTCCAACCGACGAACATAGCCCACACGCATACTCCACGTCTCACAACTGTACAACAGAACTGAACGCACTGCAGCACAGTACACACGACCACTCAACTTCAGTGAAATATCAGGCCGACGCCACAAGTGCTTCAATCCAGCGTAAGCTGCACGAGCCTTGGATATACGCATACTTACCTCCAATCCCGAGCTACCATCGTTAGACACGCAGCTACCAAGATAGGTGAAACGGTTCACAGTCGTCATTTCCTCTCCATCCAGTATCAAGTTCGGCGCTGCTGTCGTCCAGTCCTGTAACAGTACTTTGCACTTTGAAGGTGCAAACCACATGCCAAACCCAGCAACCGATCTCAACAGTCTATCTAGTGCCCGTTGTGCATGGTCCGCAGACTCGAACAGACACACGACGTCGTCTGCGTAATCTAGGTCGCATAGCTTCCGTCCACTTCCCAGTTCGACTCCTACATCTCGGAGACCTCCTAAAGCATCTTCCATCACCTCGTCCATGACGAAGTTGAACAAGAACGCCACTAGTCGGTTCGAATGAACGTGACAGTTCACCGTATACCCTAACGCGACCATAGGTACGCAACAGGTTCACAAACTTCGTTGGCATACCCTTCCGGTGGAGAACACTGAGTAGTGCTGGTCGATCCACGGAGTCGAAAGCACCTTTCAAGTCGAGGAAGACTACGATCGTAGGGCGGCGATGCGTGTGGCGCGTTTCGAGTATCGGTCGAAGAGTGAATATTTCGTCGATGCAACCTCGACCTGGCCGAAATCCGGCCTGTTGTTCGCGGATATTACTCTCGCGAATAGGTGTCAAACGGCGCAGCATCATCGAAGCCAATACCTTAGTATCTATCGGAATTAAAATAATCCCACGATGATTGCTACAGTCACTCCGTGTGCCCTTCTTGAAGATGAGTATAATCATTGACTCACCTCAAGATAACGGAATACGCTCCTCGTTACAAATATCATGAAGCAAGAAGGTAAGTGATTTCACCAGCACTTCTCCACCCAATTTGAAAAGAACTGGAGGAAGTTCGTCTGGACCGGCAGCTTTTCCCCTCTTCAGAAGCCCAATATTCGACTGCACTTCCACTTCCGTTGGGGGATCAAGTGAAACCTCCCAAGGATTCACAGCTCCAGACGTCGGACTAGATACGATAGCGTATGGCCAGCTAAAATGATTCTTGAAGTGCTCTGCCCAACGGTCCAGTCTTTCCTGTCTACCATGGATGAGCTCTCCATTTTTATCGCACACGACTTTACTAACCGAAGTTCGCCGTTGTCGCCCACCGCTGTCGCGTATGAGCTCCATTAGACTTAGCGACGCTTGCGAGATCCAGTGTTTTTGATGAACACTAGATCTGGGACCGCAGGCGACATTTGCTGCCAAATGCATCGCCTGCTAAATTTGATCCCACTGCTCCCCTATACTGCTACTGGTCGCAGTTCTTAGTTTCTCGGGTAGTTCCTGTTCGTAGCTGCTGCGAACAGCCGAATCAGACAAACGTTCGACAGCCAATCGGATTTGTGGCCTGCGTCGATGGTCATTCAGCTGCAGCAAAAATCGCATTAAAACTGAGGCATGGTCCGATTCGACGTACGTGTTCCAGTACGATCTACAGTTCTAGACAGAACCGTGCCAACGGTAGCTAACCCCAATATGGTCAATTTGACTCAAAGTACCTGTCGAGTTAAAACGCCATGTTGCTGTGCGACGCGAACTGTGTCGGAAATTCGTACTAGATAGGAATAAATGATTATCTGCACAGAATTGAAGAAGTCTTTCCCCGTTGTCTGTCCGTTGTGCAGGCAAGGCGCATTGCCCGCCTAAACAGGACTCCGATGCACTCAGTGCATTAAAGTCACCTGCTATCACTACAATATCAGAGCTTTTGCTCTTCCGAACAAGAGTGACGAGGTTATCGTAAAACTCGTCCTTCTCCATGTCAGTGCTGCAGTCTGTGGGAGCGTATGCCGAGATAACAAATAAACTACGCTTAACACTACTATCCTTCAGGACGCCGACTGATCCCTGCAATCTCACAGCACACAAGCGACTGTTGACTGGGATCCAATCTAAAAGGGCTGCTTCAGCCTTCTCACTCAAGACTATTCCTACACCACGTTGACCCACAGCTTGAGCTGCTTCGTCTCCTGAAGTGCGAAGAAAATATCTTGACGAGACATTTGGCGCAGTCAGTTGAATTACTCTAGTCTACTCGAATCCTGAATTCGTGTTTCACTCACGCAGCAGACATCAATAGAAAGTGAGTCAGTTCACTGTCAGAGCCAAACACGCCCGTTGGCCAGCCTGCATTAAAGTGCGCACATTGAAGGAATCCAGATGCAGAGGCTGACGAGGCCTGAGAAAATGTGAGCTAACAGACTGAAAACCACCTACTACACTACTTGTCAACGAACCGTTGCGAGTATTGGGCGTGTTGTCAATGGAAATACTATGGGTAGGCAGAAGGGGCAAACAGATTGGGTTGGAAACAGAAGAGACAGGTTGAATAAAAGAGAGGGAACTCCGAGTAGTAGCATACTTATCACTACCCACCCTTCCCCCGCTCGATGCAATGGGCAGCGCGGTCCTGATTATCCTGCGCGACGACCGATGCAGTATGGAATTATTTGTAGGCGTGTAACTAATGGGGAATAATGGACGGGTACTGCTAGGGAGTCCAGCCGTTAGGCAGAAGAACGATTAGGATTCTCAACCAAAGCCTTTGGTTCTGACAAGAACCTGACCGCAAGGCAGCGAGGTACAGCTGAGTGGGCACCCATCTACTTGGATCAATTATTCTTCCACTCGTTTTTGTGATTGAGCTGCTAACTCAGATCAACTCCCAACTTGGAGAACCAGTAGACCACTTCGTCAGGCCTCAATCCATTGACCTTCCAAGCATGATTGGATCTTCGGCTTGAGATAAGCCATCCTTTATAGCTCGTTGGATCATGGATGCACGCAAGCCGTCACACCACGTCAAGGTGTAGTCTCGTTCTCAGTGCATCACTTGCCTCCGCTCTCGAACGAATCTGTGCTCGGAGCTCTACGGGACATGTCTACTCCAATTCTTGCAAGACCTCCCTCCTTTGTGTTCCACTCGAATATCTTCCTTATCCTCCCAGTTAAATTTTGACTCAGCTTCTCTTGGTTCCGCTAAATCAATATCATTACTGGGTTTGTTCATTAATTCTTCTCTAAGCTGGTCTCTCTTTGAGTTAACACTTGCTTCTCGGGCTGCGCGCAAAGCTGGTTTTCCATTCTGCATCAAACGCTTCTCCTCCTTTGCCCCTTCTTTTCTTAATGGCTTAAATCGACTCGACATTTGAAAACTGCAGCCATGTTTGGGACTAAGCTTCGTCGAGTCCAACGAAAAGCCGTTCGGTTGATCAGTGACCTCTCCCTGACTGAGAGTCTGCAGTCACTTGCTCATCGCCGAGCAGTCACTTCACTTAAACTTTTCTGTCCTTATTATTTTGGTTTCTGATCTTTTGAACTCGCTTTGGCAGCTCCCATTCTTACGAAATCCTCTAATTCCTCTCGTATTCAGACGACTATTTATCCTTACCAAGTCTTCATCTCTAGATATCGAACTTCTTTATTTTAGTCAGCTTTTCTTTCTCGGAACACTGCCTCCTTCCGTTTCCCAACAATTTCCAATTTTTTCACTTTTTAAAAGCAGAATAAACAAGCGAGTTTTACTCGGATGTTCCCAACTTGCATTCCTTTTTACGATGATTTTTTTGATCATGAAGTTACTCTTTTACTGTGATTCACTTTATGTAATAAACATCAGCCGGGGGATCATTGATGAACTGAGTTAGCACCAAAAATATTATTGATAACAGATCTAGAGTATGCTGTAGCCCAGGATCAAATGCTCTATCCAGACTCTTCGGACAAGGCTATGGCAGACAACCGGCTTGGTACATCGGTTTTGCGCAAGTATTTCTCCCGTCCAATCTGCACTTATATCTTACGCCTTGCCTGCTATGTAAAAATTTCAAGTTATATGTAGTGAAATGAATGGATGTGAAAACGAAATAATAGGAAAGCGGAAATAGTGCATACATATGTCCTTCGAATCCAACATGGCCACTACCTGCGATACAATCATGAAGTCGTTTGCAATATCCTCCAACACTTCACATAAATTTAAAGTTAAACATGATCCACGGACTGAAACCTTGTATTTTAACTTTGCAAATAATGACGGTAAGTCAGACAGATCGCACGCTCTCAAACCCACTGTATTTTCTTGATCCACCAATGTAACCACCAAGCGCCTAATGGATGTCTCGGAGAGTAGAACGTATCAAAATAATAAATGAAGTATCTACAGCCTGGGTCACGACCAATCTCAAACCGTATAAAGACATCCGGGATGGTCCCCATGATACGACCATTCAATTGGCAGATCAGTAAGATCTATTCGTAAAGAAGACTCACTTTGACGAGAAAACGTAGTAAGCCAGACCTTCGGGAGCAGTCCATTTGATAGGGAATTTGGCTCCGTTGCGAGCAGTGTACGTATCCTGTCGTTGCATGTACCTCGCCAAGCCAAAATCCGCAACTTTAATCAGATGACGTTCACCAACGAGACAATTGCGGGCAGCCAAATCCCTGATGTTCATGGTGATCGAATGGAAATTAAGATAAGATTAAAACAGCTGAAAAAGGTAGTGCAAAATCATACAGAACAAAAACAAATAAAACAACTAAGTATAATACGCACAAAAAATCATAAAATATCTCTTTCTTAGCGAACGCGACATCATCATTATCATCGTACAACGTTAACAACAGGAGGAACCCCGCTGGGGGTGCCTTTATCATCTTGTCGCACATACAAAATGAAAGAATGAATGCGAAAGATGAACGAAAAGTGGACCCGCAGGATAGGCGAAAAAAACAAACACAGAATTGGCCAATGCACGGGATACACAACTTAATTGGACAAACGCACATATCCCCAACATTCCGACTAAACACAAACCGACAGCGTGCACTGTGCCGCAGTGCAGTCAGTTCTGTTGTACGGTTGCGAAACATGGAGTATGCATGTCGGAGATGCCGTCGGTTAGAGGTTTTCCATCACCAATGTTTACGTAGTATGGCTAGGATTGGATGGAGTGACCGGGTGAGTAATGTGGAGTTCAGGAATCTAATACTAGGTGCCGGCTCGCAGAATACCTTGTTTCACCGCATGGAACTAAGTAGACTACGCCGAGTTGTTCACGTATTGCGTATGTCGTCTACCATATAGTGCCATGTGGAGGCCAACAGATGATATGGCAATGTGGATTGAGAAAATGTACCCCGAACGTAGCTAGAGTAGGTGTCTCACGTCTTTGTGGTTGGGGTCCGAAAGACCCGCCAACTAGCTGGCTGAAGACACTGAAGGATATGACGGCGATCCGTGAACAAAGACGATCGTGGTGTCATTTTCTGTCGAATCAGAATGATTGAAAAAGCTCGTTTGTGCATTTAGACAGTGTTCGGTATGCTGGCTACTGCAGCAGTGGTTAGTGAGGCTTGCCTTACTGTTTAACGCTGAATGATAATGATGATGATGATGATGATGATGATGATGATGACAGCATGATCATCACTGCTCGCTGTTCGCTGCTGCACACTGCAATCTTTTCGGTCGACTGGTCGATGGACCTCAAGAAAACTAACCACTAAAATGTGAAGCGCCTACCTCATCCAGGTTATCTTCAAGCTTTTACTTCCTTCAATAATGAAATAACAATGCACATCATTTTTGCGGAATGGGGCCGCGGCCAACAAAGAGCTGACAAGTGGGGAGGCTGACCGGCGATGGGCGGATTCGAACCCGCGACCTACATGTCCGAACGCCACGACCTTTTTCGCTTGACCACCAACACTATATATTTTCTGATTCACCGCCGCCGCGCAACTTGTTCATTTCCATATGGCTCCCCCACCAAAAGAGAAGGATGGAAAAGATTGGGCGAAATCCTGCTTGTTGTTTGCGGAGGTTACTCTCAGCAGCCGGTGAAAGACGGCGCATCAACATTGAAGGCAACACCTAGAAAACTATCGTGAGCAAACTAACCCGATGATGATTACGACAGTCACCTAATATTCCCTCCTTGAAGATGGGTACAAGCAATGACTTTTTTGTGATAATGGAATACGCTTCCTTAACGGCAAGAAGCTAGGTGCTAGCATTACAGCAACCACACTCTTATGCGAAGAACCGCGGGAACTTCGTCGAGATCGGTCGATTTTCCGCATTTCACCAGTTAAACAACAAAATGGGTAGACCACGTAATCCAGTCATACTGCAAGGCTGTGTGGGGAGAAAATTCAAGCAAGATTCAGTTTGCTGATCCTGTTTTGAAAACAGAAAGACTGTAATATGCTGGAAATACAGAGAAGAAGAATGCTTCGGAGCTTTACAACACGTGGGAAAAAGGAGTTCTACGTCTAGAGATGGTGACTAGATAAGGGATGGCTGGATGCCTAAATACGAGAAACCCAGCGCCCAGGGGAAACTGCCACGCAGGATTCCAGGCCATGCAGACCTCGGGGCCAACGATGGACATCTTTGACTTCAATTGCTCAGCTGAATGTTGGTAAATGCGCACTACGGATAACAGGTACGATGACAAGCGCGAATCGTTCAAGTTAGCTGAATAGGAGTCTAGTAAATGATTGCCAGCAGTGGTGAACAGAAGAATGTATGGAAATGGAAAAGGCTGTGACTGCGGGAAACAACAGGAACCTTTACTAGCTGATTAGGAGTGGTGGTCCACGAAAGTCAATTGTAAGGTTTGCAAGGAATCCAACAGCTCGTTGATTCGCTCTCAAGAACGCTCGCTAAGCGTTTGACAGAGGAGTCTAGCGACTAGTTTAGTTGGTTTAATTCGGCTTACGCTCGGAAATGAAACAATGACGTCGATGAGGATGGAAATTTCCTTTTTGTTGAAAACATTGCAACTTACTCTTAGGTCATGTCAGAGAGTCAAAATGAAAAGACAAAAGGGAAAAAGAAAAAAATATTTCTCAGTTTCCTCACACATCTCTACGCTGTATGACTTTTGATTTTAAGGAGGAAGGGGAGTTTAGTGAAGGCGGCCGCATAAATTCCCTTGTTGAATTATATTACGAACCACATCCGTCAGCGCTTATAGCCAATGACATTCGTTTATTGGGCATTAAAAATAATGTCAAATCCATTTTTTTCCATCTATACACGAAGTTATAAGGCGAATATCGCATTCTTTTGTCTAACATAGGCAAAAACAGCAATGCGAGGTGTATGACAGACAAGTGTGTACGCAAAAAACTATCATAAACAAGTTTCGTAGCTCGATATTCTCTGACTAATTACAATAAATGAAAAGACTCATAAGACTGAAAGTATTGCGTCTACCAAAGTCAAAAAAAACAACCTTAAGCTTGATCGTGTGAAGGAAGCAGATTATCGCAGCACAACTGCCATATGATTACCGATAGGAGGAATCAGTAAGGCATTCATCATTATTCATTAATCTTATTCCTCGCGATTAACAGACCACCATCAACTGAGTAAAACAGAGCCAGGGAAATTCAAGTCCTTCAGCGACAGTAAAAAAACTAGCACATATATCGTTCCGTTTGATTAACCCTACAGTGAAAGGCAGTAAAATAGAAGACTGCAGGAAACGCGGTCAGAGTACATTCAACGAATTCGTTAGCAAACACATCGCCTTTTAATCGGTAAAAAATATATCGTTTTCCCAAAGGCCTTAGCAAGCAAATATTCAGAATAAAAAACATCGCGATAGGGAGTGCTCTTGTCCTGCTGAAATTTGGGATACCATGAGTAATGTTCCCAAATGCAAGTTTACAATCAAATAGTTCATGAACAAGTATAGAAAGATCATACCACTGTTACTGAGGATGCACTAACTATTCCATTTAGACCGAAAACGAAGCGCTTGTGATCTAAACGGAAATCTCACTGATCATAAGGCCGTGAAAATCAATCTTACGACTACCGGATGGCTGTTGCCTCAGACAACATGCCTTCGCCAGTCACGACAACCCTTCCACCACCACAAATGCATTTTGCGCGATTTAGTGTTCCCGAGGGCAGCGAGCGTCAACTGTGTATTCAGCTGACAGCACACAATGATATGTGCACTCATGCGCACACAGAAGACTAGGCATCAAACTACACAAACGACGGCAAAATCTCGCAAGGACAGTAGGCGACAGCTGTTCTGGTCAGCTTAGTGGTAGAGAGTTGAAGAAAAGGAAGCCACAGAGACCACTGTATGGCTCCTAACCCCACCCAAGTATGAAGGGTTGGGATCGTTAAGCGGTACCAACAACAACCCAAATGCCAAAAGGGTACGTCCACGCGAGGCCTTCTGGTTAGGCAAGACAGCATAATCAGTTTCTCAAAAAACTACCATCTAGCCACCCCATTCAGTCAAAAGTTTCGGGGTATGGTTACACTAGAGCGGTCGGTTGATTAGCTGTGGGACTTAAGTGCCAGTAGTGTTCGACGGCGAAAAACAGCAGTGTCTGAGATAGGAGTGTGTACGTGCGTATACGGATTATGAAGCTCGTCTGAACTCGAGGCTAGTGACTCATTGGCAACAAACGTAAGTGGCCGACTGCGTCCGATAGAAAGAATATGACGTGAGAGGGGAGCAAACAATAACATACAAGTATTATAGTAATTTCCATTGAGATTGCAGCTCGATGTAGGTGAATCGGGTACTACAACTCGTGGGGTTCCCGTAATGATACATATGCCAATGTGTATATTTCTGTTGACCACTTCCTCATTGTGTGCTTTGAGATCCGAAAACCACATTCGTGATTCAATACCAGCGTGTATGATCGCAAATATAACTAAGACGGAAACAGATCGCACCGAAAATCCCGTTAGGAGAAGCGAATCACCGATAGTAACTGAAGGAATTAAATCATCTTTGCACGACGGTAGTTCCAAGGTGGTCAGTTTCAATGTGCATTAACAATTTGATGATGTCACTCAAGGAGGCTCGATAACGCCATGAAACTTAATATCTGCAAGCAAACTAAAGCAGTTTAAAGAATTAGTATAGTAAATAGTCAAATGAAGATACCTAAACCGAAAAGATGGTGTGGTGTCTTTATCATTACTAACTTTTGGCACTCGAATAACCGTCAGATTGCGGCTGAAAAAAAAAACAATGTCCAAGAAAGCACATCTAAGAACAACTCTCGACGATATGCTCGAGCAGAACAGCTGGAATAATCCGCTTGGAGCCGGAAAAAGCTTGCCTATCAAGTGAAAGCCAATCAGGGAACAGTTGGCGAAGTAAGAAATTTTAGTAGTAGGAGATTGAATGTTTACATGAAATAATTCACCATGTGATATCATCGCTCAACCCTCTATAAAGAAACCATGGAAGCACTGTACTACTAAAATGTATCAAGTAATCAAGCTCTGTAGGTCATATGCAAAGCCTTCGTCGTACTTAGGCTACCTGCACAGAAGTCATCTATCAGTAGGGGTCGATCGCTGTGAGCCAACGGACAGTAACCATGCAAATCAGTGACGGATAAGTGCAACATCATGTGATGAAGTTCAACAAACCGTTCGGGGCCTGCCCGGTAGCATAATGGCTAAGACGTTCGACTCAGAATCGTTCGTCCCAGGTTCGCGTCCCAGTTCGGGCGCGGTCCATATGCACTGCTCATAATCCCTAACAAGCATGAAACAGCTGTACACTGCTTCCATGGTTTCTTTATCGTGAGTTGAGCGATCATATCACATGGTGAATTATTTGAAGTAAGAAATGCCAGAACTATTGCGTTACGTGGCTCTCGTCAACTCAATCCAATAGGCCTATCAACCGCACAATCTTCGTCCAGATACTTTTAAAAGCTTTCGATTAGACATTTTATATCAATACGAGGTAGTTGCTTCTCTACGGTACAGTACACTTTTATAACCTTACCATTATATGATACTTTAACAGTCATGATGTTATACTGCTTCCCCATCCATAACCTACTTATTCCCACCTGACGTCCCTAGAATATCGCGAGTCTAAATCAATGTTATTTCGACGTAGCCGATCTGTACTCACTTTATAACCGAACACTAATTACCAAATACTTCATATGACTCTAATAGAAAGGACACAAACCACAGCCTCCAGGGCCCATTTATATCAGTGGAGGGACCAGTACAGAATCACAAAACGTCTCGACGGGTCAGGTGTGGTGAAGAGTCGGACGACAGTGAATAGCAGTTTATCACCAAAGCGATGAGAATCCTCAAACGTCGAGGTGACAGACGCCTTACCCAGTTGACCGCCACGGTTTTACAAACCTCGGCTAAATTAGTCTAGCTTGATTAACCACATACGTCCGTTGGTTCAACCAACTTATCACGACACTGTTCTGTCTACGTCTTCGGATCCGTGTTTGTATTTCCTCATAAGCCTTCGTCCGAGCACGAATCTGTGACTGTTCAGAACGTTTTCCGATAAATAATAACTTTCACATTTTGATACATCGATTTGGTTCATTCCCGTCAGACTCGGAGTGGATACCTGTCTCTGAATCAGCTAGAACAAACCGTACCGAAGTCTCCTAAAGAGTATGCTCTGCTCTTGGATCAGCTATAACTCGAGATATGCCGCATGTACCGTTCTGATCCTGACGACGCAGACATAAGCTGCCGAATTACTTCACTGATTTGGGGAATCGGGTATGTTCTCCAAGAATAACTTTATCTATGGACGACAGTTCAGTTTCACTGCACCAGCTCAAATGACTAACGGATTGTTTCTATTTCCCAATGGTAACTGTGCCGGCTTAATGTTAATCCTTCGCATGCCCAAGACCAAGGTAGCAACGAATAAAATGCTTTTGATAAATTCATTTTCTGGCAAAAATGGCTTCCAAATTGATAATAGTCCTGCTAGAAAGATGCTTCATTTAAATAAACAGAAGAGCGCAAACGTAAACAAATACCTTTGCTGTGATCGTTTTGTATATCGGAGCGAGAACTCGATTCAGAGCCGCCCAAACGATCATAAAATTATAAATGAACAAAAAAAAGGCACTGCAAACCGCGATTTGGTGTAGACCGGAAACCAGATTTGGTAGTAGCGTTGAAAAAAACTGATTCATTTCATGTCTACATGAGACAAGATCGAAAAATTGACCAATGACTGGGCAGATGAGTTAAAACGGCACACAGATTTGATGAAACAGAAATGTATTCGTTAAGACACTATTCAGTATGTGACGACCCCTTACCTGTGAATAAAGTTGTTCGCCTCTAAATAGGACATTCCGGAAGCGATCTGAACTGCCATATATAACAAAACAGGCGGCGTTAATTCACCTGGACTTCGTGTGCGTAGATAATTCAGTAAATTCCCGTTGCTCATGTACTCCGTTATGAGATACAGTGGAGGTTCGCGGGTACACACACCTGTAATAAGTAGTAGGCAAAAACATAAGAAAACTCAGATATAACAAAAAAGAAAAAAGCGCGAAAAAACTAAGTGGATGTTAACAAAGTGGACAACATAATAACGAAAAGGGGAAGACAAAGAATGAGAGAAAAAGTGGACCACTTTCGTTTATTTGGCACTGACTAATGGAAAACGAATACTGATTAAAGGCACGTAAGAAATGCAGTTGAATGAGCACAAAGGAACCAAATAACGTACTACAGTAATCAAAATTTGACGAGAACTCAAATTATCACGCAAAAATTAAATCAAAAAGCTTTTGAATAACCCCCTCTAATACCATAAAACTAAATAACCAAGCATCAAAATTGCCAAGAGATAGCTTTTGCTCCACAATGGTTAAATGTAGTTTAAATGAACTTGCATGCCCTGCCACGCCGTCAATTGTATTGCACTGTTTGGGTTGTTGCGTACATAGGTATCCGCGTTTCAGTCAAAAAGGATGCGTTCGCCACCTCATTACAATAATGAGTTGGGAAAAAGCGCAGCGAAAAAACATTTGAAATCAACAATGATCTGTTCTTGTTTGCTGAGAATTCGGGTTAGGTAGGGGACAGTTGAAATCCTATAGATATTTATGCGAGAGGGCATGGAACGGAAGGTAGGACGTGCTCTGGCATGGGAACGGCATTTAAAAAGGCGATTGTGTAAGGGATGGGACGGATCCTGAAAAATCTTGTGTGAATTTTTCGCACGCGGATAGATACATGTCACGTAATTTGGTGCAGAGTTCTTTCAGTTCTTTCAGATACACCACTAATAATTGGCAATCCAAGACGAGGGGTTCTGAAATCTTTAGTAAACCAGCAAAAGCGACTAGGGGACAATAGAATAAAGTGCGAAAAAAAACACTGGTTAACAATTAGGGAGACAGTGTTTTGCTTAACCTGGAAATGTAAAATCTGCTTCCTAAGATTTTTACACCAATGGAAACGTAAAACGAGTCTCTATCATTGGTAATTCTCAACTACCTGACGGAATCTACCCTAGTGAATGGTTCTCCATTAATGATCAAAGAGTCAGTCAGATAACGGGACCAATAGCAAGTTAACAAACATCGGACATATTTTGACAAACTGAGATTTTAGCCACAAAAGAATCATGAACGAGAGAAAAGTTGCTGGAAAAGTCCAGGAAATCTTCAGTCCCAAAGACAGCCTGACAGGGAGGTGCGCCGTCATTATATGTGAACGACTGACCGGGGAAACTGGCATGTAGGTCGCTGATGTATATTGAAACAAGTAAGGAGAAAAGGAATTAGGAATTATTTACCAACGGGGTAGATTTATTTCTTCCTAGTCTTTTGCACTGAGTTTTCTTAATGAAGTAGTCTGACAATTGTGCCAAGAAGCGACTGGGACAGCTGAAATGTTCATGCTTGCAAAGAAATAATAGCTGCAGAACAGAGTCGAGTGCAGAAGCAAAATCTGAGAAAGCAAATCGGACAGATCTGGTAGATGCGTCCAAGGATTTGGTGATTTTATTAACCAGGGAAGCCACAGCATCCAAAACGAAACTGTTTGGTTTGTATGTAGAGTGAAGGAGGTCATCAGGCACACTAACAGAAAAAGTTAGACGACTCAGGACGGAACGCTCTGTTAATTTAAGACCGCATAATGTAAGAGCGATTGGATGAAAACGTCTGACTGGAATACTTGAATTACTAGATTTGGGGATGGGCACAATAGTGACCGGTCTCCAACAATCGGAAATGAAATGTTTGCATAAGGAGGTATTGAGAAGAGAAGTAAATGCATCAGTACGTGAAGCCACATCGTACTTTAGAGGTGGAGACATCATCAGGGTCTATACCGATGGTTATTTTGGTGAAGCGATGGAGTTTGAACACTTCTGGCTTAGAAATGGGTGTTACATTAGCGCATTCATCCGGGACCCGTGAGACTGCAGAGTCATTACGTGGATAAATAAACAATACGTTGTTACTTTCTACATATGCAACACGGCATATTGGTTTCGTTTTTTTTCCACAAGAAACCCGAATTCCTTTCCAGAGGCGTCTGGTGTTGCAATTAGTCAGAAGTTGGCTCGCATACGACGAGTTTTACTTCCTTCGCTAGTAAGGATGAAAGCAATCTGACATTTTTGGAATCCCGTAATTTACAGAACCGTTCCTTCCGCCTCCTTGAGGCCTTCAGTTTGGATGAAGCAATAAGACCGTTACAGAGAAAGTTTCTAGGGGAAAACAAATATCAAAGATAAGATTGAGTGTGCCTACAAAAAGATAGACATTAGTATTCAGAAATCCAAAAGGAAATTACGAACTTGCGGATCTTCATTTTACAAGATCAGCTTAAACGTTTAAAAATACCGTTACTCGTCCTCTTAGAAGAATGAGACAGGGAGACGTAAATAGCCGACCATCGTCAGTGGGGACAGCATGATAATTACAAAATTTTCCTACCATCGGTTGTCCACTGTCACTTCTTCTAATCACCTCTAAGTAGCTCTATACAAATGTCCCCTTTTTCCCTCTGGGATGCACAAACCGCAATCGACAAGAAATCTCGTCTCACAAGAGGATTACTAGTTCTTGTTGGGCAAGTGGCATGACAGCCTGTGGTTTCCAGGCCCTAATGTAGTGGTTGGAACTGCTGTCCTACTATGCTTGATATAATGGCTTTGACTGGAAACAGGGGTATGCAGCGCATCACGACGCGGAATATAATTTAAAAGCGCCAACAGGAGATGAGAAAAATCTATATAGGAAATTATATCGTTATATTAGGATGCCGAAAACTTGAGTATTATTTGCATGATTTCAACTGACTTCCTGTCTTGTGCGCAAACAACAATGTTCAACAGACCAAGTTCCCATATTGCATATTTGGCCATATATGTGGCTAAAAGTATATAACGTTGTAACATTATGGTAGACAAGAGATCAATTCTAGCTCCTTTTGGCAGATAGGGCTGTCATCGGTTAACCGATACTCACAATGGATCGCATGAATTGAATAAGGGAGCCCAACGACAACCGATACGCTCACTTACCAAGGGCGCTTTATGGAGAATTTAGCTCGGGTAGAAGTTGAAGGCGTTCAGAATAACTCGCCGCTTTTTCATCGAGGCGTTGGAAATAGTGTCAAAACTAACCTGCCAGATAGTTGGCCCTCGAGTAACTATTCTGATCGCACTGAAAGAGCACTATCAAGCGAGCATCACAATGCAAACAACATAAAAAACAGCGTTGGTGAATATTCTATTCCGTCAACATTTCGATTACCGTGGGGAAGCCATCGAAACGTGAAAACGTCCGAAAAAAGCGCATTAGCTTTCCAATACATTCCGTCCTTGCTCGATCTCGATATTTAAAAGTAGCATCACATTTCATACAAGATGTGTCGAGCAGCGGGCCACCAGAAACCACACCTCGAACAGCCGTTGCAAAAGCGAGGACTCTTAAGGGGAAGACTGCATATGTTGCGCATCGGCTGTCGAAAACCTCTAACCGACGAACATAGCCCACACGCATAGTCCACGTCACGCAACCGTACAACAGAACTGAACGCACTGCAGCACAGTACACACGACCACTCAACTTCAGTGAAATATCAGGCCGACGCCACAAGTGCTTCAATCCAGCGTAAGCTGCACGAGCCTTGGATATACGCATACTTACCTCCAATCCCGAGCTACCATCGTTAGACACGCAGCTACCAAGATAGGTGAAACGGTTCACAGTCGTCATTTCCTCTCCATCCAGTATCAAGTTCGGCGCTGCTGTCGTCCAGTCCTGTAACAGTACTTTGCACTTTGAAGGTGCAAACCACATGCCAAACCCAGCAACCGATCTCAACAGTCTATCTAGTGCCCGTTGTGCATGGTCCGCAGACTCGAACAGACACACGACGTCGTCTGCGTAATCTAGGTCGCATAGCTTCCGTCCACTTCCCAGTTCGACTCCTACATCTCGGAGACCTCCTAAAGCATCTTCCATCACCTCGTCCATGACGAAGTTGAACAAGAATGGAGAGATGGGACACCCTTGTCGAACGCCACTAGTCGGTTCGAATGAACGTGACAGTTCACCGTATACCCTAACGCGACCATAGGTACGCAACAGGTTCACAAACTTCGTTGGCATACCCTTCCGGTGGAGAACACTGAGTAGTGCTGGTCGATCCACGGAGTCGAAAGCACCTTTCAAGTCGGGGAAGACTACAATCGTAGGGCGGCGGTGCGTGTGGCGCGTTTCGAGTATCGGTCGAAGAGTGAATATTTCGTCGATGCAACCTCGACCTGGCCGAAATCCGGCCTGTTGTTCGCGGATATTACTCTCGCGAATAGGTGTCAAACGGCGCAGCATCATCGAAGCCAATACCTTAGTATCTATCGGAATTAAAATAATCCCACGATGATTGCTACAGTCACTCCGTGTGCCCTTCTTGAAGATGAGTATAATCATTGACTCACCTCAAGATAACGGAATACGCTCCTCGTTACAAATATCATGAAGCAAGAAGGTAAGTGATTTCACCAGCACTTCTCCACCCAATTTGAAAAGAACTGGAGGAAGTTCGTCTGGACCGGCAGCTTTTCCCCTCTTCAGAAGCCCAATATTCGACTGCACTTCCACTTCCGTTGGGGGATCAAGTGAAACCTCCCAAGGATTCACAGCTCCAGACGTCGGACTAGATACGATAGCGTATGGCCAGCTAAAATGATTCTTGAAGTGCTCTGCCCAACGATCCAGTCTTTCCTGTCTACCATGGATGAGCTCTCCATTTTTATCGCACACGACTTTACTAACCGAAGTTCGCCGTTGTCGCCCACCGCTGTCGCGTATGAGCTCCATTAGACTTAGCGACGCTTGCGAGATCCAGTGTTTTTGATGAACACTAGATCTGGGACCGCAGGCGACATTTGCTGCCAAATGCATCGCCTGCTAAATTTGATCCCACTGCTCCCCTATACTGCTACTGGTCGCAGTTCTTAGTTTCTCGGGTAGTTCCTGTTCGTAGCTGCTGCGAACAGCCGAATCAGACAAACGTTCGACAGCCAATCGGATTTGTGGCCTGCGTCGATGGTCATTCAGCTGCAGCAAAAATCGCATTAAAACTGAGGCATGGTCCGATTCGACGTACGTGTTCCAGTACGATCTACAGTTCTAGACAGAACCGTGCCAACGGTAGCTAACCCCAATATGGTCAATTTGACTCAAAGTACCTGTCGAGTTAAAACGCCATGTTGCTGTGCGACGCGAACTGTGTCGGAAATTCGTACTAGATAGGAATAAATGATTATCTGCACAGAATTGAAGAAGTCTTTCCCCGTTGTCTGTCCGTTGTGCAGGCAAGGCGCATTGCCCGCCTAAACAGGACTCCGATGCACTCAGTGCATTAAAGTCACCTGCTATCACTACAATATCAGAGCTTTTGCTCTTCCGAACAAGAGTGACGAGGTTATCGTAAAACTCGTCCTTCTCCATGTCAGTGCTGCAGTCTGTGGGAGCGTATGCCGAGATAACAAATAAACTACGCTTAACACTACTATCCTTCAGGACGCCGACTGATCCCTGCAATCTCACAGCACACAAGCGACTGTTGACTGGGATCCAATCTAAAAGGGCTGCTTCAGCCTTCTCACTCAAGACTATTCCTACACCACGTTGACCCACAGCTTGAGCTGCTTCGTCTCCTGAAGTGCGAAGAAAATATCTTGACGAGACATTTGGCGCAGTCAGTTGAATTACTCTAGTCTACTCGAATCCTGAATTCGTGTTTCACTCACGCAGCAGACATCAATAGAAAGTGAGTCAGTTCACTGTCAGAGCCAAACACGCCCGTTGGCCAGCCTGCATTAAAGTGCGCACATTGAAGGAATCCAGATGCAGAGGCTGACGAGGCCTGAGAAAATGTGAGCTAACAGACTGAAAACCACCTACTACACTACTTGTCAACGAACCGTTGCGAGTATTGGGCGTGTTGTCAATGGAAATACTATGGGTAGGCAGAAGGGGCAAACAGATTGGGTTGGAAACAGAAGAGACAGGTTGAATAAAAGAGAGGGAACTCCGAGTAGTAGCATACTTATCACTACCCACCCTTCCCCCGCTCGATGCAATGGGCAGCGCGGTCCTGATTATCCTGCGCGACGACCGATGCAGTATGGAATTATTTGTAGGCGTGTAACTAATGGGGAATAATGGACGGGTACTGCTAGGGAGTCCAGCCGTTAGGCAGAAGAACGATTAGGATTCTCAACCAAAGCCTTTGGTTCTGACAAGAACCTGACCGCAAGGCAGCGAGGTACAGCTGAGTGGGCACCCATCTACTTGGATCAATTATTCTTCCACTCGTTTTTGTGATTGAGCTGCTAACTCAGATCAACTCCCAACTTGGAGAACCAGTAGACCACTTCGTCAGGCCTCAATCCATTGACCTTCCAAGCATGATTGGATCTTCGGCTTGAGATAAGCCATCCTGTATTGCACGTTGGGTTATGGAGGCAGGCAAGCCGTCACACTACGTCAAGGTGTACTCTCGTTGTATCAGAGAAATCTTTCTTAAAATTTCGAAGATCAACACAGTTAGAGCTCCAACATTATATGTTCTTGACGTGGACGCAGCACCATCCACGGTCAGCATGTCAACACCCTTCTTGAGGAATAGTTAGATTTCAAGCATACAAAAGTCACCAGTGAACCAACGTAAACAATACCACTCCTTTTGAAAGTTAACTTCCCAACGCTTTGGTATAATGCACTAGAACTAGTATGCTCTTGCCGAGAGTATAAGGGGATCAGTTAGGAGGCTTCAGGGGCCCCTCGGGACGCATGACGTTTGGCATTGGATCAAAAACGATTAGTCTAGACACATAAAAGTCGGGGAAATCTGTAATACATAATGAATCGACCAGCCGATGATGAACCATGCTACCAATGATTCGGTTTCTCACAACTATTAACGTCGCAACTGACTGCCAACTAATAAGCTGAACAACCATACGGAAGAAGAAAGATTTCGAATGCAAGAGTGCAACTATGAGGTTGAGCCATCTCATCTACTGTATTCAACTATCGCTTAAGAGGGTTTGTGGACCCCAACCTGCAAGGGATCCGTTGATAAATGCTTCATACATTTTGTCATTTCGTCGATTGGCCGCCTCGATCCAATCTATAACTACCTCGCAGTGCAGCAGTCGTCCTGTGGGCATGTGCAAAATACGATGCAACCAGCCTAACCTATTAACATTTAGTGTCCGTTGTAAATATTGAAACGCACGACCCAGAACCTCACGCCTAACTCATGAGTTAGCCATAATATTCTCCCACTATATTGTACCAATACTACGAAGACAAAGGATTTCGGGCAGCACACTTGTCCTCAACGGCCATATTTCTGAGCCGCATGGCAGGACTGACCTTATGGTTGTTGTTAGACCCGAATTTTGTTCGGTATCCGGATATCATGTCGTCGGCAAAGATGCCTTAGATTGGCGATCGTCAACCGATCCATCCGTATGCCCAAAGATTATCGTCCATTTTACAGTACCTGAAACGTGAATTATGGAGATAGATGGAACGACCAAACTTAGTCAGCTGGTAGGACACTCCCAGAAATACCGTACATCTAATCCACACATGTTTGCTGAATCTGTTTGTACAACTAACCCCTGCTCTTGGATGCTACCTAGCAGCACTGAATAACAGTGAAAGAAAACTCAAACAATCACAAGAATGAAGAACCATAGGGGCTGGAACATTTCGAATGTGGGGAAACCATTGATTATTGCACTGAATCATCCGCCTAAAGTTTCCAAGCATCGTGTTATCAGATCTAGTGGACCAAAACTTTATAAGCTGCCAGGACCTTCTCAAGACAGTTAGGTTAAGGTCTTCAAACACCTCATCCAGTTCATGGATTGACCATCTTGAGTAATCTCTTAAGCATTAATTACCTCGAAGAATAGCGCAAATTGAAGGAGTCGGCCTGCGGTCATACTTAAATTTAATCTCCATTCCACCAACTAAGCTTTGAGATCTAATACCTCACTTCCCACCTCCGAGTGATAAAAGAAACGCTCATACCAAATCTGAGCTCTACTAAAAAGAGACCGGTGTTCAAACATGTGCCCACAACAGTCATGATTCGGAATCATATGAAAATACCGATTGGTAAATACCCATCGAGCTTTCTGTATACGCGAGGAATTTTGAGCGGATATACGATCACAAGGTGACTGTTTAAATACGAAACCTGTTTGATTCGTCTAGTCCTCTGATCCAAAAAGCAAGCTCGTCTTCCATCGAATCTAGTCGTGCATCAGAATTACGCACTTGGAAGCGGTAAAACGCATCGAAAACTCACACGGTCCAGGGAAACCCGGCATCTACTTGGTTCTTCAATCAAAAGCACATTAACAGCAGATCCTAAGTCAGCAAATATCAATACCACTATTCTCACAGGGGGATAAAGCGATTTCCGACCTCATCTCAACTCCAAAAAACATTACCTCTCCTGGTGATTTCGAGTGAAAGATTGCCGTAAGCACGAACTTAGCTTCGGCTGTTCGTATAAAAAGATTGGAAAAGTGGAATGAATTTAACTGGCACATACTTCAGTGAGAAGTCTCATTAGAGAACTGCACGGTCGACTGAGTCCAATGTCTCTTTCCGACCAAGGAAGACAGAAACCATGGGCCTATGAAGGGTGTGCATATATTTTAACACCTGTCGTAGATAGAGGTGATGCAACAATTTATGCGTTACTCAGCCACTATCAAAAACGGAATTTGTGCATACTGTTCTGTCGTTATCAGATAATAACGCAAGACTACACTTTTCGTGAAACAACGTTCCAATGGGAGCAAATTAATATTCAGTGTTCAAAATATCGGTCTGAAATAAAGTGATCCGGTCGAACTCGCTTGCACCTTATACGATAAAGCTTATGGAAGGACGAGAAAGAATCTTGAAGTCTGTTAAGCAGGTCAGGTGTCCTAATAAATACGTACTTTTCATGTGGGCAAACATGTTTCTTCTGGAACTGTGGTCCCACGGGTTAAACAAAAGTCATTCGAGCGAACGTTGGGATCAGAAGAACCAGTACCGTAAAATTCTCAAATATTTCAGTGTACCGAAACGGACAACAAGATGTATTGACTGGTTCAACGAGGCCCAGACAACAACATCAGTTTTAGCACAATACGGATTTAGTGAACGTCTGGGGAGACATGTGTTGAGAAGATCAGTATGCAACCGTCTCCGAACGGTTTTGTTCGCGACCAAATCCGGATCGGACAAATCTCTAAACCCAATCGAGCACAACTATAACGGCAACTTTCCCGGAACAACAAAAAAAGTTGCACATTGCCCTTTTTCTGCGGAGGACGTTCATGCGCGTCACAGTATAAAAGCAATTCTGTAGTCACGTTGATCACCTGATCCCAGACCAGTGAAACGGTTGTAGGACCAGCTTAGGAGAAAAAATATGGTATAGGTCAAATGTATTAGGGAGATGAAGGAAGAGTGGTATCGTATGTCACGGCATCTTAGCCGACTGATGACAATAAACATGGGACGATGGGTAAGCACTGCAATATCGTTTAAATGTGGTCCAGTCGTGTAAAGGTAACAGATCGCTTGAAAATAACTGCACTACTCCATTTACAAAACATTTCTGACTTCGATAATATACGTTTTGGAGAACGAATGCAAAAAAATCAGGAAATTCATCTTTATTGTTCGGCAGTGGATAATAATAATAATAAGCCTAACAAGAAGATAAGAAAAATCAATTGCAACGGAATAACACCTAGAGTATAAGAACCACGAAGCGCTGCTTGCTGTCAGGAAAATTCCCACTACTTTATTCAACCTGTCTATTCTGTCTCCAACTCATTCTCTCTGCTCCTCTGACTATTCATAATGTCCCGCTGATAACACGCTCGATACTCGTAACGGTCCATTGTCAAACAGTGGAGTAAGTGGTTATTAGTCTGCTAACTCACATGTTCTCAAGCCTCTTCAGCCTCTGAATCTCGGTTCCTGCAATGTGCGCACTCTCATGCAGTTTGTTCAACAGGCGTGTTGACTCCTAACAACTGACTCACTGTCGATTGATGTCTGCTGCATCAGGATTCGAGTAGAGTAATTCAATTAACTGCGCCTAACATTTCCTATGAACCTTACGAGACGATGCATCTCAAGCTGTGGGCCAACAGTCTTAAGTGAGAACGATGAAGCCATCCTTCTAGTCTGGATCCCGGTTAACAGGAATCAGGCAGCACTTGAAAGGACAGCTGTGCTAAACGAAATCTATTTGTCATCTCGGCATACGCACCAACAGACTGCAGCACGGACATGCCAAAAGACCAGTTTTATGACGAACTTGTCACTCCCGTTCGGAGGAACAAAGGCTCCGAAATCGTAGATGACTTTAATGCACACAATGGAGAACAGTATAGCCTGTATAGGTGGGCGGTGCTCTTAGCCTGCTCAGCGAGCAGATAACGGGGAAAGACTTTTCCTGTTTTGTACGAACAATTACTATCACCAACACCAGCATCATCGTTCAACGTTAAACAGCAAGGTAAAGCTAACTGACCGCTGCATTTTTCCCAGGGTTAAATGCTTCTATAGAGAGAGTGAATATCCGAAGGGGACAGGAAGTGAACCTACACAGGCCCTGTTGCAGCCAAAATAAGGAACATAGCCTAACTGTAAAAACGCACTCTTACAATTATTCTGATTCAATGGAAAATGAAAATACCATTGCCACTGTTCACGGTTCACTGCCTTATTCTTCAGAGTCTCCAGCCAGCTGTTTGACAGGCCTCCGGGACCCCAAACACGGAGCAGCACCCAATACTACACTCCTCACCCCTATTTTACTCATCCAGCCATTCCATCCAATCCTAGTCATACAACGTAGACATCGGTCGAGGAAAACCTCTAACCGACGAACATCTCCGACATGCATACTCCATGTTTTTCAACCATACGACAGAACTGAGCGCACTGCGCCACAGTACACAAGAACTTTTAACTTCAAGGAAATATAAAGCCGACGCCACAAGTGCTTCAGTCCGGTGTAAGCGGTTTGAGCCTTCGATATACCTCTACTGCCGAGCTACCATCATTCGACTCAAATCTACCAAGGTAAGTGAAACCGCCCACAATTGTTAGTTCCGCTACGCTCAGCACAAAGTTCGGCACTGCTGTCGTCCAGTTCTGCGACAGCACTTTATTCTTTGAAGATGCGAAGCAATGGCCAAACCGAGCGACCGACCTCGAAAGTCTATCTAGTGCCCGTCAGGCATGGTCCGCAGATTCAAAAAAGCACACGACATCATCTGCGTAGTCTAGGTCACATAGCTTCGCTCGATTTCTCAGTTCGACTACTACACCCCAGAGACCTCCTAAATCATCTTCGATCACCTCGTCCCAAACTTCCCCTAATTGTTTTCAAATTGGATGTAAAAACCCTGATAAAAACACTTACCTCCTTGCTTCGTAATATTTGGAACGAGAAAAGTATTCCGTTATCGTGGGGCGAGTCACTGATTGCACCGATCTTCAAGTAAGACAGAGTGGCTGCAGCAGTCGTCGTGGGATACGTTTAATTCTGATAGTTTCTTGGGTCTAAGTTTGGATAACACTCCGTCGCTTGACACCAATTCGCGACAGCAACATTCGTGAATAGCAGGCCGGACTTGGTACAGACCAAGGTTTCATCGACCAGATTTTCACCATCCGCCAAGTGTTCGAAACGCGCCACACACAGGGCCACCCTACTACCGTAATGTTCCTCGACTTGAACGGCGCATTCGAATCAGTGGATCGACCAGCACTACTCAGTGCCCTCCACCGGAAGGGTATGCCAACGAAGTTTGTGAACCTGTTGCGAGCATTGTACTCGCAGACCTACGGTCGCGTGAGGGTATAGTGTGAACTGTCACGTTCATTCGAAACAACTAGTGGCGTTCGACAAGGGTGTCCCATCTCTCCATTCTTGTTCAACTTCGTCATGGACGAGGTGATGGAAGATGCTTTAGGAGGTCTCCGGGACGTAGGAGTCGAACTGGAAAGTGGAGGGAAGCTATGCGACCTAGATCACGCAGACGACGTCGTGTGCCTGTTCGAATCCGCGGACCATGCACAATGCGCACTAGATAGACTGTCGAGATCGGTTGCTCGGTTCGGCATGTGCTATGCACCTTCGAATTTTAATGTGCTATTACAGAACTGGACGGCAGTAGTCCCAAATTCGATACTGGATGGAGAGCCACTTACGGTTGTGGGCGGTTTCACCTACATTTGTAGCTGCGTGTCGAAACATGGTAGGTCGTCAGTAGAGGTAATCACGCGTATATCGAAGGCTCAAACCGCTTACACCGGACTGAAGCACTTGTGGCGTCGGCTTTATATTTCCTTGAAGTTAAAAGTTCTTGTGTACTGTGGCGCAGTGCGCTCAGTTCTGTCGTATGGTTGAGAAACATGGAGTATGCATGTCGGAGATGTTCGTCGATTAGAGGTTTTCCTCGACTGATGTCTACGTAGTATGGCTAGGATTGAATGGAGTGACCGGGTGAGTGATGTGGAGTTCAGGAATCTAATACTAGGTACCAGCTCTCAGAATATCTAATATCTGAAAGACCCGCCAAACAGCTGGCTGGAGACATTGAAGCATATGACAGCGATCCGTGGACAAAGACGATCGTTGTCATTTTCTATGGAATCAGAATGATTGAAAAAGCACGTTTGTATATTTAGACAGCATTCACTATGCTGGCTACTACAGCATTCTTATCTTTTCCGGCCTATGTAAATCTACTCCCAGTTCCTCTTGGATATTCACTCTTTCTATAGAAACATGTAGCCCTGGGGGAAAGGCAGTGGTTAGTGAGGTTTGCTTTACTGTTTATCGCTGAACGATGATGGTGATGACGGTGATGTTGTGTCAAGGAAAAGCAAACAGGCTAACTAGCAACCAGACTGCAAACTGCGACAAATGCTGAGGGACACCAAACGCAATGACGTGGTAGTGAAAGCGAGTGGCACACGTTGAGGAACCGCAGATCATACAACGATTTGCTTTGAGATCACGGTAACGGCTTTCAACTTGTCAATTTTTGTCTTGTCTTACCATCGCATCTCTCTAATAATCGCAGTGCGAGACATCATCACGCGATTGCCTATACCAAGAAGAATCGGAAGCCCAAAGAAACTGGAAAGCCATTTTGAGTAAATTCGCGGCAGAATGCAACCACTTGGCGTGCAACTGTTGGTTCCGGAATTCTAAGCGGTTAATGGTCACCTGACTGTGGAGCAAAACTTGATAACAGTGACAGTGCACACCGATTGGATGATCCAGAAAAATCAGACTCACCAAGCAGTTGAACCAGATTACGATGCCGCAATTTTTTCATAATTGAAGCTTCCTTCAGGAAGTCATTCACGTTAAGGTTGACATCTTGCTATAATGAAATGCAATGAGAGAATGAATGACAGGTCATAAAAACATCAAGAAAACTGGATAGGAAAACAGAAACAAATATATGCTGAGGAACAGTCCAAATATCAGGCTGGAACTCCAAACCTTTGCAACCGTTATCGAGAAAACGGAAATCCGACCTTGTAGACAATTAACAATGAAATTGTAGCGTGTTTTGGGGAAAGAATACTCAAACTTAAGCTTCTGTCTGGATGTCGTCGAACGACCGAACTGTCGATCGGAAATGCAAACAATGGTCGATAAGAAATGATATCAAGTTCAGCGTATGTTGAAAATGGTTATTCAGTGATATAGATTTATTAGACCTAAAATAGCAACCCGCACCGTTTTTCATTCCGAACAGAAGTAGAAGTAAGTCAATTTAACTGACAGCCAACCATTTCCATTTATGCTAAAAACAACTGGACGAACAAAAAACAATCACGCCGAAAATCGGAGTTCGGTAACAAAGACAAATCAATGCACTAACATGACTGAAGGGAATTGTCTCCGCTCGATTTCGGATGAAAGGATAAGGGGGGATAGGATGCGAATGCAACTAAACTGTTGCAGAATACTGAACTGTGAGATTAAGGAAGTTGACGTAAGCCGAAAGTGTTATATAATCAATGAGGCTAGAAACCTCATAGTCCCCATCGTGATGCGTGCAAAACAAGAAGGATGAGCTTACTATTGCGATCGACTCCTAGTGCATTGTTTTTACTTTTAAATCGTACCTAGTAATTCATCCGGGAGGCACTGACCGTGAGGAGCAAGAAGAATCTGTTAGCTGAATGACAATGGTGCTTACTTTAAGAGTCTTCACAGCTACGACTGTGTTTAGCCGTTTCCAGATAGCCTCGTATACGTCGCCGTATTGACCACAACCTATGAATTGAAAGATAATAGGGGAATTATACTCGATGAAATGTTCCTGGAATGACCATTTCCCTAGTGCATATATATATATATATATTCATTTATATATATAATGATCCCTTGAAAATTTCCACTGAGCAAAGTGAAAAAACAAGTTGACGAACAAGGTCATTTTCAGTGATTCGTACTCATACCACTGAATCAGTATATTAGGAAGAATTTTATTCAGATAAAAATGCGGGCGGAGAATGGATTTGTGATGTTACATGTATGACCCGTGTTGTGTTGCCCCTATGTCTTCCTAAAATTCTTCCTAATAATACTGTGGTGTGCTGGCATGCGTACGAATCACTGAAAACGAGCTTGTTTGCCAACGTGTTTTTTAATATACATGGGTCTCACCAGCACTTAATTTATAGCGTCAGGAGTGTGCACCGAAGCTCTTCGTTGAACAGTCCACAGAAGAAATACAACTGTGATTCGTCGATAATTCTTTGTTAGTTAGGCTGAGCCAACTTTAGGAACAAGGGCAGGATGTCACCAGACTAGACGGACATTGTCATTAGCAGCTGGATGAGTGAATAAATTTTCCCGGAAACATTCTGCCCTCGTTCCTAAAGTTGGCTCAGCCTAACTGACAAAGAATTATCAACGAATCACAGTTGTAGTTGTTCTGTGGACTGTTAGACGAAGAGCTTCGATGCACACTCCTGACGCTACAAGTTAGATTCCGGTGAGGCATACAGTCGGAGTGTACAAGTATAAGGATGTCTGGATAAGAGAGTACCGGGTACGCTATAACCGTGAAACCGGTCGTGTGCCTCCGGGGAAATTTTGTTCACTCGTCCGGATACTACTGACAATATCTATATCGAGCAGCGTGGGCCCAGGCGGTCACTTGAGCAGACCTTCATTTTCAAATGGGCACACATTGAAAGTAAATGGATGGGATGATATGGTTTTTTCGCTCTACGTACCAAAATATTGCTTATAATGCGTAATGGCGATTCGCTTGGCATCAGTGACTCTAGTCTACTGTCCAAATGTAATATTATTTCAAGGAGTTAAAAACAGTGGAGCGAGAAACTGCAACATGAATCAGGGAACCATAAGCTTGAATTCAGAAACTACAAATGGATTAGCTCAAATTTGACATACGTTGCATGGCAAACAACCTCAATGGTAAGTGACACAAACTGGGAGCAAAGCTGGCCCAACCCAAGTTACATTATAACTTCCCGGTTCATCGTGATTTTTCTGAGCTGAGTTTAGAGATGGTACTGTTAATTGTAAACACGCCGTCATATGACCGGCAAAAAGGACAAATTGAAACAATTGCAGCCGCCAAGTCAACCTATCACATAAATCGTCTTCAGATGGACTGTTCCGGGAGTGGCTCCCTACCGACAGTGAGGTATTCTGGGTCGTGCAGAAGTTAAAATCAAAAGGCGTGCCAAGGTTAGAAGGCGCAACAAACGCTCCATTCATTGAAATGGCTTCATTCGCACGTTATTCTTCTCAGGGCTTTATTTGTTATTTTCCATTGTAATTTTGTTTCAATCGCTCCCGAGCAACCGGAATGTTATACTTAAACTTCTTATGAGTCTAATAATAATAACCCCCTACAATGGTTACTGTATTCCATCGAAAGTCGATACACGAAGTTCCTACCTGGAATGAGATAAACAAATACCTCAAAAACACGATGGACCGTTGACATTCCTATAGGTTCAGAGCACTGACAAATCATGGAAAATCAGTGGAATTGCTTTTCTAAAAATTGAGTGTCCAGGACCAAAATAGCATCAAAACTACGTTAAAAAAACAAACCAGCATACGAGAACAAACCAAAAAAACAGCATACGAGAACAATCCAAAAAAAAATTGATCCCATAAACGGTTAGCTGTTCCAAACCTGAGACCCACGGAATTTGACGTTGGACGGGAGAGTTTGTAGCTTATTAGTTATTTTGGAATGCCAATGTTTATATCCTCTTAGAATGCGTTTGCGTACATGGTTTATTTTCTTGAAAACAAGATTTGCCAAATGCTTGGGTAGTTGATCCCGCTGCATAGCGAAGGCGAAAAAAGTAGTCTATTCATTGCGAATTAGAGCACGATGCATAGTCACCTTTATCATGTCAATGAGACCGAAAATGGAAGTAAGGCACACACTAATGGCAACCGATTCGCGAGAAACAGACAATAATCTGGGTAAGATGCCCGAACACTATCAACAGCGAAACCAATTGGTGCCGGACGCTTACGAACGAAATCCCACGTCGAGATTGCCAAACTGCGTACAATCGGTTGTAATACCAGGAGTGAACCACATGAATATCAGGAAGCACACTGTAACGGATTTCACAGTGCCCTTTGTGTGTGTGTATATATATATACGTGCATGCCATGACAACGTTTCGGATACTGAGGTCAAATAACAGGAGCATGCATAGACGTGCCTGAAAATTTAAAACAATAAACCCATCGGTTTTCAAACTAGCGCAGTTTGTGTGGCTGTTGAAAACTGGCGCGTATGCATGCCCAATATTTATCAGAACAGTTCCGATAAGAATTTCGTTCTTATGTACGTAGCGGCGAAACCCTTTGAGATTGAGAGTACGGTTAGTGTTTTAGGAACATCAGTGGCAAACGCGATAGATTATTTTAAAACGATCCACTTCATGTGACCTTAATTTGTTCTAAGAACTTAGTGGATAAAACTGAGCGAACAAATAGAACGGAAAAGAATATTTCCAGGATCACGGCGTGGAGGTTGGGCAAACAGCTCTAGGCAACCGAACTCAATCCCTTGAGCAATCGTTGCCTTGTACTGCGTCGACTTCTGCACAAATGTATTTCCACATTTCAGTCAAAACAGTTGCATTCATTATCTGGTAAAAAAACGGTGGCAAGGAAGATTCGTTGAATGAGTGAGTTGAGCAAGCATGACAGGTTGCTCGAGAACTCGGCTGTGATGAGATTCTGGTTGGCTAGAATGCATGCTTAGTAAGGGACAGTGGAGTTCCTATAGACGTTCTGGAGACTATGAAGAAGAAGAAGGGGGGTCACGTGGAAATCTGGAAATGCCACTTTGAGAAACCATTGTGTAGTGGATGAGTAAGATATGAAAGTATCTTTGGAGCAAACCTTTCACATATGGATAAGTGTTTATCACAGCTTAATAGAAAATTCCTTCAGTGGTATGAGACACGAGTACTACGTGCCAGTCCAGGGGACAGAAGTCTTTGGGGAGAATCTGGGAAAAAACAGAACTACAAAGAATATTTAGAGAAGCACGAAAGTATCCAAATGGCAGACGGAGGTTCTGCTTCATCTTGGCACTGGCCATTTTCATGAAAAGTCGGAAATCGTTATTTAACAGGGGTTCCAAAGGGAAACATTAAGATGTTTGTAAAATAGATTCTCGAAGAAGGATGACGTTGTTATGGGAAAAATTAGGGAGGCTAATTTGAACTTGATTTATTTTTCTGAGTGAATGGGAAGCGGACCGAGTATATCTTAAACCTTAATAGATGATGATTGCAAATACTTTCAAGAAAAACAATCTAGGATATTTGTCACTGAATCTGTCTAAAATGGAGTTTTCACCGATGGCAGAAATATAGAAGTCTGTTAGATTAAACGCAACCAGTTGCAGGTCCGAGGCAATGATAGAAATCACTAACAAGAACAAGTAAATCATCCTCAAGAATGAGGACAACGAATTGCATCTAGATGAGCTGAGATGGCTTGTATATGGTCCGCATAACCCGCTTCCATGTACTCCGTTATCCGAGTAGAGTGCTGATCGGAAGATGGGGCGAGGTAGTCAGTCAGAACAGACGGCTCGGTGGGGGCCGACCCCCACTGGATGCTTCAGGACATTAGATGGAACGGCCCAACAACACAGTCAACAGCAAGTTCAAACTAGAAACTGTTCCTCACATATGATAATGAACGACTGCCCTAAGTTCCTATCTAAACCACTGATTTCGACTCGAAGTATGGGGTGCCCGGTGGCGGCAACCGAAAGCAGGGCATACACCAGGACATAATCAACGGCTGTCGAAACTGAATCGACCTAAACTTCAACAATGGTACCAGAAAATATGCTGCTTAGTATGTCCAGAGCAAGTGATAAGCGTATCACGTGAAACCAAAATAGGAAGCATGACCTGTCTAGGTACATGCTAAGAATTTCCAACTTCAAAAATGGTCGTCAGTGCCTTTTGCGGACAACGACAGAGTCCAGCAACAGCTACGAGCATAGCTGTGTCGGAGAGCTGTATGCCTCCCAGTCGAGTAGGAAAACGGACACCAAATCAGCTTATCATGCTCAATATGTAGCCGCCAACAAACAGCGGCACTGACTGGGACGTGCGAGGTCCTCAAGCCCGAAGTGTACTACTGGAACTGTAAACTGGTGAAAACGGCCCAAAAACACAGTGCTGTAACCCATTTGTGCCTGGTGCTAAAAACCACATTGAGATTCTGATCTGATTTGACTGAAAGGAACGCAAATATGCGTATGCATACATATTGAAATGGCCCTGTACATGGATAAGTATCTGGAGACGGACGTTCTTTTGTTCTTGATCCCTATATTGTTCTTCCCAAGAGCACTAAAAAATCGAAATATTTTGAATATCAAGTACAATTTTGCAATAAAGAAATCCAAGATAAGCTCATGACTATGGCAGAAGGACGACCAATAAGGGTACATACACTTCTTTCGTCACTACAATACCGGCATAAAACAAATGCACTACATTCACTAACGTTATGAGCTTATAAATCTATCTACACCACATATTGTGTCATAATATTACCTCTCACTTACAGTCTCCTTGCTAATTATGAATGACTCCTAAACTGCGGGGATCGGCTGATAGATAATATACAATACAATACGGTAATGGAAATGTCGTCCATGATAGCAGGGACTTATTATTCTTTAATGTGAAGCGACACCCAAGAGTCGCTCGAGAACAAACATCAACGGACACGACCACATGCGCTATTCAATGTGACTTAGTCATTACGTCTCGTCGTGCCCGCCAATTCCGCCTGAGTAACTCGCAACAACTGATAGGGGAAAACACTACAAGTAAAAAAGAATTAGCCGCATACTATGGCGAACCTTACTTACCTACGCACATGAAAAACTCAGGTTTCCGGCTGCAGTTAGCCTTAAGTTCAAATTATCCAGCAGTTCAAACAACTGACCTAGACGTCACTCTCGGCCTGTTGAACAAACTCATTGCGCGTTAGCGTTTCTGCCGACAGAAAACATTCAGGAATTCAATCATCATAGGGCATCAACTACCAGATCACTGGTAAGACTGTAACCACTCTGTAGGTGTTTTATCTTTGCATGAAATTAACAGCAATACCTACCCACCGAACCCGAAATGGGACGCGAACCCGGGACGAACGATTGTGACTCAAGTGCATTAGCCATTACACTAAACGGACAAGATTTGAAAGGTATGAACTTCACACTTCCACCCGGTGATCATGAGCTGCGCATACTTAGAAGAGCAGATTGCTAAAGGCGTTTGTTGCATTAAAAACCACAAGAAATTATTCACAACTGTAAACATACAAAGCAGTAAGACTGCAACAGTTAAAAGTTCCAACTCGTTATAAATTCCCCCCCCCCGTTAAATTAAAGCGAAAAACGACCAGCTAGATTTCACGACGCATGGCTTAGTGTCGTGCCAGCTGAATCTTCCGAAAGTCAGTAGGTATAACAAGCATTTCAGTGTTTTATTTCACTCAAATATTCGTTAAATACAGTTGCGTTTAATGATACAAACCTTTGTGTACCAATGTTTTTGGCATATCTGAGGCCAACAAAGTAAAAATCAGACACTCAATGTACTGAAGCACACTGTCACGCGAAAGGCTAAAAAATTCCTAAAAACAACTGTCACCTGGACAAGTGAGTGAAAGATTGATAGCCGACCACATCAAAAACGTTCCTCATCTGGCGCAGACTTTCCTAAACAGTTACGACCGTCTACTGAACGCACGCCCGGAACTAGGTGAGATAAACATAAAAGTTAATCGTCTATTAGGATTACGCTGTTAGATGGACTGATGAACACCGCACATAATTTTCGCTCATGTACGACGGCCATGAATAAAACGCTGGTCGGAAAACGGAACAATGAAATTCATTTTCTAGGAAACAAGGACTGTAGCGCTACATGGAACAACATGGCTGCGGGTTTGGGTTGGATAAATAGGCACGAATGCAAATATATATATATATATATATATATATATATATATATATATATATATATATATATATATATATATATATATATATATACTCTTACCAAGCTTCTGTCGCATGAGAATCTCGTTTCGATCGATTTCCCAACCATCCCAGGACTGTTTTCGGAAAGACTCATCCGTCCTGCTTAACCCAGGGAACGGTTCTAGCACCTGTTGGCTAGCGACACGGGGACGTGAGTGAAAGCTCGTCTGGTCGTGCATTGCAGTGCTGGGGTCAGCTGAAGGATGCGGAGGAACCGGAGGAAGAGTGGATTGAGCTGCACTGCCGATGAATTGGGTGTGTGGATGCGAAGGGATGGCATGTGTCGGTACGGAGGAGTAAGCACCGGAATTCATGTGGTTCGATGGATACTGAAGCTTTGGAACCGGATAAAGTAAGGGGCATACAAGACCATCGGCTGAACGCGAATGATGGTCGATCAACTGAACGACATTGGGAAATCGATGGACGTTCGTGATGTAAAACTGAAAGTAACGAATCGGAAAAGAAAAATAATTAAGACGTAAAATGATGCATCTAAAAACAACGAAGTAACATTATTTCTTATTAAATACTTCGTTTGTGTGAAACGGAACTGCGGTATTCCACAGTCTTTGGGACCGATCAAATTGAGGGTAGACCATGAACCCTCGTCATGACAGGTGTAGTGGACTAAAATCACATCAGGTCATGTAAAATTTGAAAAATAAACAGGAATACGTCCAAAATATAGCAGTATGAAGAAAATGGAACAAAATATCCCTCCGAGTTGTGCTTGTCCTTCGCTGTGGAAATAAAAAAGCCAGAAAATAGAAAAAAAGAATAACAGCCAGTCAAAAATCAAAAGACACCGGTTGATTTGCCTTCCTGTTGAAAAATGCCATCCGCAATACGAGTCATATGGAGCTCGAACGAGATCAATTCCAAAAACAAGCCTTCATGTCTAACTCAGCCGAAGGCCTTTGAAATATCCAGCAAGGCTAACAGAATTTATCCGTAGTCTTGAATGCAACGGGCCCAGAGCGTGACAGTAACCAAGTCACCAGCAGAATGATCCAAGCAGAACCCATACTGATAATGAGTGAGAAAACTTCTAAGCTCAAGGAACGAACACAGTTACTCGCTGATAACTGTCTCAGTTCTTTTGAGAGTGCAAAGCTGAAGCCGAAAGATTGCTGTTAGGTATAGAAGGGTTAGTGTGCGTCAGAATAGAAAAAATAATCCCGTTTGGCCGTGAGCAGAGGAAAATTCATTTACTGAGAGAATAAAAAGACAACACGGTATGAAGACTAATCCAGCAGCACATTACTTTCATAATGACAAGTAAAATATAATCCAGATCAAGATTTTTCCAGAAATTCGGACAAAAAGCAGCTTGACAGAAATTCCTAGTGGTGCGAACCTTCACACAGTGGAAGAAGCCAAGTGGACGTCAGCCGATAATGTGGCAAATGTGGGTTGAGAAAATTTACAGCAAACCTAGGTAGAATATGTGTCTAATGTCTTCGTGGTTGGGGTCTGAAAGACCTACCAACTAGCTGGCTGGAGACACGGAAGGATATGACAGCGATCCGTGAACAAAGACGACCGTGGTGTCATGTTCTGTCGAATCAGAATGATTGAAAAACCTCGTTTGTAGTTAGACAGCATTCGCTATGACGGCTACTGCAGCATTCTTATCTTTTCCGGCCTATGTAAATTTAGTTTTAGTTCCTCTTGCATGTTCACCCTTGCAATGGAAACGTAACCCTGGGGGAAAGGCAGTGGTTAGTGAGGCTTGCCTTGCTGTTTACCGCTGAACGGTGATGATATAAAGAAACGAAAGGTTTGAAAAGAGGAGGCGCAAGATACTGTCGCAACAAGACTACACATTGACGTGGCGTGACGGCTTGCCTGCCTCCATATCCCAACGTGCAATACAGGATGGCTTATCTCAAGCCGAAGATCCAATCATGCTTGGACGGTCAATGAGTAGAGGCCTGACGAAGTAGTCTCCTGGTCCTCCAAGTTGGGAGTTGATCTGAGTTAGCAGCTCAGTCGGAAAAACGAGTGGAAGAATAATTGATCCAAGTAGATGAGCTCTCACTCAGCTGTACATATCCCGCTGCCTTGCGGTCAGGTTCTTGTCAGAACCAAAGGCTTTGGTTGAGAACTAGCCGTTCTTCTGCTTAGCGGTTGGAATCCCTAGCAGCACCCCTCCGTTAGTCCGCATGAGTTACACATCTACAAATAATTCCATACTGCATCGTTCGTCGCGCAAGATAATTAGGACCACGCTGTCCATTGGATCGAGTGCTGTTGGGGTGGGTAGTATGCTA
>LUCM01006508.1:63599-80809 GCA_008360955.1 Fasciolopsis buskii
ATGTGGCAAATGTGGGTTGAGAAAATTTACAGCAAACCTAGGTAGAATATGTGTCTAATGTCTTCGTGGTTGGGGTCTGAAAGACCTACCAACTAGCTGGCTGGAGACACGGAAGGATATGACAGCGATCCGTGAACAAAGACGACCGTGGTGTCATGTTCTGTCGAATCAGAATGATTGAAAAACCTCGTTTGTAGTTAGACAGCATTCGCTATGACGGCTACTGCAGCATTCTTATCTTTTCCGGCCTATGTAAATTTAGTTTTAGTTCCTCTTGCATGTTCACCCTTGCAATGGAAACGTAACCCTGGGGGAAAGGCAGTGGTTAGTGAGGCTTGCCTTGCTGTTTACCGCTGAACGGTGATGATATAAAGAAACGAAAGGTTTGAAAAGAGGAGGCGCAAGATACTGTCGCAACAAGACTACACATTGACGTGGCGTGACGGCTTGCCTGCCTCCATATCCCAACGTGCAATACAGGATGGCTTATCTCAAGCCGAAGATCCAATCATGCTTGGACGGTCAATGAGTAGAGGCCTGACGAAGTAGTCTCCTGGTCCTCCAAGTTGGGAGTTGATCTGAGTTAGCAGCTCAGTCGGAAAAACGAGTGGAAGAATAATTGATCCAAGTAGATGGATGCCCACTCAGCTGTACCCCGCTGCCTTGCGGTCAGGTTCTTGTCAGAACCAAAGGCTTTGGTTGAGAATCCTAATCGTTCTTCTGCCTAACGGCTGGACTCCCTAGCAGTACCCGTCCATTATTCCCCATTAGTTACACGCCTACAAATAATTCCATACTGCATCGGTCGTCGCGCAGGATAATCAGGACCGCGCTGCCCATTGCATCGAGCGGGGGAAGGGTGGGTAGTGATAAGTATGCTACTACTCGGAGTTCCCTCTCTTTTATTCAACCTGTCTCTTCTGTTTCCAACCCAATCTGTTTGCCCCTTCTGCCTACCCATAGTATTTCCATTGACAACACGCCCAATACTCGCAACGGTTCGTTGACAAGTAGTGTAGTAGGTGGTTTTCAGTCTGTTAGCTCACATTTTCTCAGGCCTCGTCAGCCTCTGCATCTGGATTCCTTCAATGTGCGCACTTTAATGCAGGCTGGCCAACGGGCGTGTTTGGCTCTGACAGTGAACTGACTCACTTTCTATTGATGTCTGCTGCGTGAGTGAAACACGAATTCAGGATTCGAGTAGACTAGAGTAATTCAACTAACTGCGCCAAACGTCTCGTCGAGATATTTCCTGCACACTTCAGGAGGCGTCAGTTGACCATAAGCCTTAGGAATGACCGCGAAAGCTGGTGGGTTAAGGTAGCCGAGGAGATGGAAGTGGCGTCCGCTTCAGGTAACAGTCAAAGACTGTTTAAGCTTATACGCGACAGCGGTGGGCGACAACGGCGAACTTCGGTTAGTGAAGTCGTGTGCGATAAAAATGGAGAGCTCATCCATGGTAGACGGGAAAGACTGGACCGTATGGCAGAACATTTCAAGGATCAGTTTAACTGGCCATACGCTATCGTATCTAGTCCGATGCCTGGAGCTGTGAATCCTTGGGAGGTTTCACTTGATCCCCCAACGGAAGTGGAAGTGCAGTCGAATATTGGGCTTCTGAAGAGGGGAAAAGCTGCCGGTCCAGACGAACTTCCTCCAGTTCTTTTCAAATTGGGTGGGGAAGTGCTGGTGAAATCAATTACCTTCTTGCTTCATGATATTTGTAACGAGGAGCGTATTCCGTTATCTTGAGGTGAGTCAATGATTATACTCATCTTCAAGAAGGGCACACGGAGTGACTGTAGCAATCATCGTGGGATTATTTTAATTCCGATAGATACTAAGGTATTGGCTTCGATGATGCTGCGCCGTTTGACACTTATTCGCGAGAGTAATATCCGCGAACAACAGGCCGGATTTCGGCCAGGTCGAGGTTGCATCGACGAAATATTCACTCTTCGACCGATACTCGAAACGCGCCACACGCACCGCCGCCCTACGATTGTAGTCTTCCCCGACTTGAAAGGTGCTTTCGACTCCGTGGATCGACCAGCACTACTCAGTGCCCTCCACCGGAAGGGTATGCCAACGAAGTTTGTGAACCTGTTGCGAGCATTGTACTCGCAGACCTACGGTCGCGTGAGGGTATAGTGTGAACTGTCACGTTCATTCGAAACAACTAGTGGCGTTCGACAAGGGTGTCCCATCTCTCCATTCTTGTTCAACTTCGTCATGGACGAGGTGATGGAAGATGCTTTAGGAGGTCTCCGGGACGTAGGAGTCGAACTGGAAAGTGGAGGGAAGCTATGCGACCTAGATCACGCAGACGACGTCGTGTGCCTGTTCGAATCCGCGGACCATGCACAATGCGCACTAGATAGACTGTCGAGATCGGTTGCTCGGTTCGGCATGTGCTATGCACCTTCGAATTTTAATGTGCTATTACAGAACTGGACGGCAGTAGTCCCAAATTCGATACTGGATGGAGAGCCACTTACGGTTGTGGGCGGTTTCACCTACATTTGTAGCTGCGTGTCGAAACATGGTAGGTCGTCAGTAGAGGTAATCACGCGTATATCGAAGGCTCAAACCGCTTACACCGGACTGAAGCACTTGTGGCGTCGGCTTGATATCTCATTGAAATTCAAAGGTCGCGTGTACTGTGGCGCAGTGCGCTCAGTTCTGTCGTATGGTTGAGAAACATGGAGTATGCATGTCGGAGATGTTCGTCGATTAGAGGTTTTCCTCGACTGATGTCTACGTAGTATGGCTAGGATTGAATGGAGTGACCGGGTGAGTGATGTGGAGTTCAGGAATCTAATACTAGGTACCAGCTCTCAGAATACCTAATATCAGCGTACAGAAATTAGCAGACTATGCTGATAAGGTCACGTGTTGCGTAAGGCGAACAATCGTCTACCCTACCGTGTCGTATTTCGGGTCCCCCTCATGGAATGGAGGAAGCCATGTGGAGGTCAGCAGATAATGTGGCAATGTGGATTGAGAAAATTTGCAGCAAACCTAGGTAGAATATGTGTCTCATGTCTTCGTGGTTAAGGTCTGAAAGACCCGCCATTTAGCTGGCTGGAGACATTGAAGCATATGACAGCGATCCGTGGACAAAGACGATCGTTGTCATTTTCTATCGAATTAGAATGATTGAAAAAGTGTGTTGGTGCAGTTAGACAGTGTCCGGTATGCTGGCTACTGCATCTTTCTTATCTTTTCCGGCTTATGTTAATCTAGTCCCAGTTCCTCTTGGATATTCACTCTTTCTATAGAAACATGTAGCCCTGGGGGGAAGGCAGTGGTTAGTGAGGCTTACCCTACTGTTTAGCGCTGAACGGTGGTGATATAAAGAGACGAGAGGAGGCGTAAGATTGACAAAAGGACAGAGGTTTAATGCAAACAGTAGGAAAGTCAGAACATAAATTAAGGTAAACAGCACTTGCAATGGACCAAAATGATCGACTACCGGTTCCGGGTGCAGCTAGTCGCTCAGCCTTGCCGTGCATGAAGCATTCTTTAGCGCTTTGTGTAGCTAGCGAGCATTCGTTTCCAGCTTGGACCAAACAATGCCTACATGTTTGGGGATGGTAAGCTGCTTTTCAAACGAACAACACGGTTGCAAGCATGGTTACACCACCCAGGAGACCGTAATTTGTCAGGTATGAAGAAATGTGGAATGTAAAGATGCATATCGCGAAGGAAACTAGCAATAAAATTACAAACGGACCGAAACCCTAAGCACAACTAAAAAACGTTTTAAGTAGAGCGGACAGAAAATAGCGAAATCCATCCAAATCGGCAGAATCACGACGCCAAAAGGTAAGCCCTAAGGTGGACATTGAGAGAAGATGAAAGTGAAGTGAGATAATGATCTGATCAGCCCAGGGGAGACAATGAAGTGACATTAGAGGATAAATGATGATTGTAAACAAACTGCCAAAGTAGTTAGGACGTTCACCAATCTAATGGACGATGAGTGTAGGGAGGTCAATAGTTGGCAAAGGTTACTGATCACAGTAAAAGCCTCGCCTTCACGTCCTACAGTCAGAATTTCGGATGAGTGCAACAGCCAACCATTTTTATGGACGACAAAACCACCAAGAATGGTGATTTGGAGGTTGAGGGCTGCTGAAGTCAGTGTTTCAATATGTAAAGATAATGATTCAAAAATCAGGGGGCTGTTGCAATTCAGAAGGCAGAAGTAAGTGGAAAAAATAACGGCTAAAAGAAAGGAATCGAATTTTCAACCAACTAAATCGAATGCCTCAGCTACAGAAGAAAAGATGTGGAAGTTAGAAGGATAAATGGGACCGGGGGTGTCGACGCGGACAACCGCTCTGAAGGAAAAGCATGATTTTCCATTGCATGTCCAAAATCTAAATACAGTCGTAGAGGTATATCCCATTAGCGCTAAGGCCAATTACAGACGGGAATGGGAACCAGCATTAGTGCCCCTGAAAAATGGAGCAACAAGGAGTCGATAACGTTTCGATGAATCAGATGTAGTAAAGATTCAGGCGACAACGAATTACCGTCAGCCAACAATTTAGTACCGTCCAAATGAGGCAGCATTTTGACATGGTGTTATGGTCGGTGACCACTCTTTTTATTGCCGCAGATCTTAGTTTTATCGTTCAGTTTCTTAAAGAACCTACCCTTTACTCAGTATTTCCAGATTGACGTTGTTTTAAATATTGTGCGATTGAAAATTTTTATATGTCCGCAAACAGATCCATCAAAACGCGTTCTGTGATTGGCTGTTCCACATATCGACCAAGGCCACCCAACACAACACTTGATTTCCGACTTGTATTGGTGAGTTAGCAATAAACGCGCGGCAGTGTCCTGTGTTCGTCTTTTCTCCTCCGCTAGTGGGCTGGGCTAGCTGTTCGTATTCCACGCGGCTTTCTGTTTTGTGTAGCTGCTCATTCAAGGGAGCAGCAGTTCCGTTCCATTCGTTGTGCGACTAGGAGGCTTGAAGACTTGAGCCCGAACTATTGTCTTCAACCTCAGTGTGCGTTCGTGTCTTCCTAGGCCGCAGGCTGCGGGCTCCTGTGCTACCGTGCGATGCTAATGCTTACGTCTTGTGTTTTAGTGTGTGCATGGATCAACCAAACTCAGCTGCACAGCAAATCTGGCGACGGGGTCTTTTGAACTCAACGCAATCGGCCGATAACCACAATGGATGCAGACATTAAAAAACTGTTCCAGACCCAGCTTAAGCTGATGGAGGCCCTTACTCAACGGACTGAGAATATGACCACAACAGCAGCAGTCCTGAAATTTCATGACGCCTTGCTTCGCTCAATGACTGACTTCATACATGACCCACAGCCCGGTTTTACATTTGAATCCTGGTTCAAAACGCTACTAGGACGTTTTCACTGTTGATCCAGCGGATAAAAACGATGAAACCAAAGTACGGTTACTCCTGCGAAAACTTGGACCTGCAGAACACACGCGGTACATTAACTTCATCTTGCCGGATGAACCATCAACCCGCACATTTGACCAGGCTATTCAGACCCTAAAGAAAATTTTCGGTGAGCCATCTTCACTGTTCAATACTCGATATCGATGTCTGAAACTCATTAAACGGGACGCAGGAAGCGTTAACCGTGAGTGTAGAAGGTTCAAGCCTGGTGCCCTAACAGAAGACCAATTTCGGTATCTAATTTTCATTTGTTGGCTTCAGTCCCCAAGTCATTGAGACTTACGCACCCGCCTTTTAGCCATAATCGAGCAACAATTAGATACAACTCTGAAACAACTCGTGGATGTGTGAACATTTAATTATTTATTGATTCATCATTTATTTATGTATTTGTGTCTCTATGTATACTAATACACTTGAGTAGTTTACTTTCCAACAGCGTTCCACGGAGAACGTACTGTGTTGATAAACGTGTTGAAAATTTAGTTCGAGTAGAGTGCATCAGGAGCTACTCACCGACGTAGAACCGAACAAATGACGCGATGCACAAGACAAATTCTTTAACGAAATTCGATTCTGCCATTTTACAAACCAAACCCGCGAGACTGTGCTAATCACATAAGTCACACAGAAAGTCATTAATCAGTGGTGGGAGTATCGAAGAAATGCCAGAGCCCAGAAAAAATAAGACCAGTGCAATCAATGAGTCATTTGCACATCTATATACGCACTAACGTGCCAGTGATGAAGGGTCAACACCTAACAAAAACAAAGCACACGTCAAAACAGTTTCCGGCAGAAGGATACGCACAAGCCTGCTCTGGAGATACAATGAGACTTTCAACACGGATAGGAAAGTTGTGGTGATACGCTAATGACGCACTACTTAAAATGATGTGGGGGTCACGCCACATTGCAGTACCCTTTTGTGCGATGGTGTAAATACTTTGCGTGCCTGGAAAAAGTCACCATCCCATCCGAAGACGAGTGATCACAAAGCAAAAGATAATAAATCGATTGAAACAAAGTCATACGCGCAAACAAACATTTAGAAAGTGCGTGGTAGGACATGAGTTATAGGTGTAGATGGACATTCTTATTTGCATAATCATGGTCGTTCAACGTGAAAAGGAACGCCGAGTTCGACTGACCGCTGCCTTTTCTCAAAGAGCTACACACTGCAACAGGAAGAATGAATATATGAGATCAATATGAAGTTGACAGTGGCGGGGACTTTATATAAAGTAATCCAAATGAAGGTTAACAAACATTTTCTTCAATTCATAAAGCCATTCACTGTGAAAGGTCATTTTTCTGAAACCATTTAGAACAGGGCAATGGCAGTGCTACAGCAACTGGACGCCTCGGCAGCCGTACAGACAGGATGCCATAAGGAATGCAAACAAACAAACGTGTGGTCGTATGTACTTCGCCTGCTGTCGTAAGCTAACGTACGAAGAAATGGACCACCCACCACATGAACGCGCACACAGGTAAACGTAACTAAAGGGAGATAATTCGCCATGAACCGCCACAATAACTGTCCAATAAACATGTAAGTACAAAAAGATAATAACCCAGCCGAGAATCACGTTATGGTGACTAAAAACAGCTGCGAATTGAACAGCAGCAGAAGGGAAGATCTGCATGGGGGGACGAAAGACAGCCGCACTTCGATTTGTAAAGACCCTATCAGGAATGATAAACGGGACGACAAAGTTGACAGAGAAAACGATATGCAGTAAAGCAATCCACCGGAACATAGAATGCAACACGAACATGTGGGGCTTTGTTAAATCGACCCATATTCAATGCTATTACTCTCACCTATCAGAAATTACCAGGGAGAAAGCCCTATTTTCTTAGTGGCATGAGTGCATGAGAACAGCATGCACATCAATTCATGTATTGACATTTTTTCCTCAAGAACCGTTGGTGCTTCTATAAGCGCTAAGAGTGAATGACAAGCAAAAAATGTAAGGGCCGTCTAATCTAAACATGCACAAAAGTGTACCACGCCGATTAAATCTACATGAAAAGTCGTAATGCACTGGAGGTAGATGGAAGAGCTAAACGATTTTATTATCCATCTTGTCCGTGTACCCGAGGAACATCCAGCGGAATATTCAGAAAAACAAGCGGGGGCAAGTATCTGGCTAAGACTGTTATCCCGACAAAAACATCAAACCGCACGCAGTTCATGATAGGAATATTACATACGTAACGATACTTGGTGACTGGGAAAATCTACCTTGATTAGTCACCGATTTAGTAAATACAAACTGTCCGAAGTTACACAACGAACAGTAAACCTGACTAATATATAAACGCTCTTAAGATAACTGCTCGCTTTTACCATACTGATTTTAGGCTCGTTTGGCGATGGCCTTAAGGCCCTCGCAAAGCAAGATTTTGAAAACAACGGTCTGGTCCATAAAATAATAAGATACTGAACCAACACCGAGAATTGGTAGACACAAACATTCGTAAACTTTTTCGTGCTTCAAGCGTGTTCGCTGGTGTAACGTGAATGAAATAATTCCGGTGGCTGGTTTAACAAGAGTACTCTCCGATCGAAAACATTCACTTTTCTAAGAGTATATAGAATCATAACACAAGATATTTACGACAACAAATTCTATGTTCATATCATCAATAAATGCGAGGTGAGGAAAAGATTACACATTCGCTTCGGGCAAGCAGATCCCACACTGACATTCGCACAATATGGTAAAAACGAATACTTCATTTTCAAAGTGAAACACATCCCTGCAGGCTTTTACAGCTATTAGTTGACCACTGCTCCTCTTTTGTACAACACACTTAAAGCATGTGTAGTGGAAGGAGCATGCCTCATACACACTAAGACCCACTACCTGAGGGAAGGTACTTGGAAACAGGAGCCTTAAACTTTTAGTGGTACAAAACTAATATAAGGTCTTAACCGGTTAAGTGTGAGGACGAGTCGGGCGACAGCGAATCACCATCTACTTCCGAAAGAATGGTTCTTTCTTTTCACATGCCTGAAGCAGGAATACAAAGAAAGAGGCACAGCACAGCCACCGCCACAGTTTATTGCTCTAATTGAACCGGAAATCGTGAATCATATAAGGTCCACATAGGTCATATATGGTAACGAGACGGGCAGCCCATTAGTTCGGAGGAAACTCTACCATATCGACGTCCTTTTGTTGAGAGGAGGCAGTCTTTGATCGTCTATGGGACTTAAATCACGCAGCAAATAAGCCACTTTGAAGATATCAATTCATGGTGCAAAAAACATGACTTAGTGTCGGTGGTGGCGTGTAATTAAATATGTACTTATGGAAATCAGCGTGGACGATCCAAATAATGATGAGCCTACGTTTCGATTAACAAAGGCAACCTTTCTTGTGGCAGTTTTTACTTTACATCATGGCGCTCTGTAGAAAAAAATGACAAATGATCCTCAAAAATGTCTCTGTAAAACAACAATGTCTACACCTTTTCCAAATTTCACTCATTCCTGACAAAACCATCAAAGATGTCTGGTTAAAATAATGTGAGGCGGAGCATTTATCTCCCATCAGTGCTAGTGACAATTCAAACTATCATTTGCGTTGATTTTTCCAATCACTAAACACTATACCATACTGTTGTGTATTCCGGTCAACGTGTTTTCATGAATAATGATACACACAACAACGTTTGATAATCCCGGTATGTAATTTCGTCCAGCAGTCGCCGCAGTGTTCTATTCGTCAACTGAAGTTTCATCAATGATTGGGGAAGTTCCAAACAGCCGTCATGTACCACGCTCACATAAGATTTTCAATCTTTTTGAACCCCCATGTGTGCCAAACAAGTTGGGACAACTGTTTTATTGTTTGAAGCTTCATACAGCCCACTTCCCTATATTCTCAAAATAGCCAAGGATCATTTCCCTTTAACAGTTTATTCAAATGATTTTCGTTTGATATTGACAAAACTGACGAATTTAAATGTTCATTATTTAAAGAATAAATTTTAATCACTCCGATTGAGATGGGAAACAACTGCAGGGTTGATTGACGAAAGAGCATTACTCAGTGAGCGAGAAAAGCCCTACCATACACATAACGTACTTCCAGGTAGGATCGGAATGACGGAAGGACAAGCAACCTTGCAGTTATCTTGCATCCGATTTCTTGTTTTTTTGCGAGAACATGCGTCTAGTTGATTCGGGATGACTTAGTTATTCAATTTGGTTCAAGACATCATACTTTCAACTGAAAAGTGAGCTTTCAGCCTTGTAAATCTATCTGTCGATTTCCTAATTATTCCCAACACTATAGAAACCATCAACCCACTAACAGAGGTGGGTTCAAAACCTTAAGTAGTAAATGGAGGAAAAAAAGTCAACTGACTAGTATTTTTTAGAGACAGGTACACAGCCAATCTGAGTTTAAATGGTGAAACCGGACTCGTGCAGGGGGATAGTGTACTAGAAAAAGAAAAGAAAATTTGTGTGGGTTCTGCCAAACACAGACCTTTCCGTACTTCTCCATAGCCTCCATTGCTTGTCACAAAGCAGGTTTCATCTATGTGCGAGGCACAACTCGGCCGTTTAGATAGAAACAATACGTTATACTGCAGGACCTCATCCCGAGCCTTGGATCGAAAGATCCTGTTTGTAAGCCAAAACAGCAGCAAAAAAATTCGCAAACCGCCGAATGTTTAGTCTTGTCAGCAGCTAGTAAAATACAAGACTCTACCGCAGTATGGAGAAAAACAGCAAGCACTCCACTTCCGGATCAATACAGTGAGTTTTTCAGGCTTAAGTATATGCTATTTATATGCAAGACGGTTGAATGTGCAGACATGCGCATCACCGAACTCATCTACAGCTGAGAAACAACTTCTTAGCTACGATTGCAGCCCTTGCTTAGAGAAGCGACTGTGCAATCATGCAAATGCGCCAACACATAACTCGCCCGGAAGAATCCCCGGAAAGAACTCCAGAAAATGTAACAGGTCAAGAAGCATTCAGTGCGCCTTGTGAAGTCATCTGCATGTTGAGTGAAGATGTCATCAGTTAATCTCGATGAAAATAACTCTGTGATGATAATCTTCGCTAAATTTCAGGAAACATTCTATTTCGATCATACATATGCGTAACGCGGTAGCACGATACCTCATTCAATCAGACATTATAATATATGTGGTTCATTTCGACGAACGCCCATGACAGCCTGAATTATCAACGCAATAATTCGAACATAATTCCCAACTACGAACGTCAATAAATGGTTTGGCTCGTGTGGATCACATTAAACTACCGGGTTGTGATCGAAGTGATTTTACCAAGCGACAGTCAGAGATAAAAGTTTCCGAAAAGTAAGCAATTACTGATCCGAAAAACAATTTGGTCATCGCTAAGACTTATTTGCTCACATTTCCTACCAAGATCCAACAGAAGATAACTTTTATTCCGACTCAATAATTCTCAGGATCGCGAAGAATAACTTGAAACAAAATTCAATCCATGAAGCTCCGGAAGAAGGTTTATCCCCGCTTAACTTACAAAAAGGGTTATCTACTCAACGAAATGAATCAACGACCAGAATCAGTTGTGTTCTGTTGATCCAGACTGTATATGGTCAATTTCTACCCTACATTCGAAGATCGAACTTAAGCAAATAAGAGCAGTAATTATCACTAGATTCCTTTTCACACTTCCACGCAGCTGTTGTGACACATTCTTTGGCACAAAACCGATGATCATCACAGCTGATGACCGAGCACATCCAAAAATGATCGACAAGACAGGACAGAACTGCCGTAGTCGCCAACAAAGCTGAAATCCAAAATCATCTGCAAACAAGTGCATCCTGACAGCCAAAACACTGAGTTGATCCAATACTTGCTAAAACTTCGCGCCTGGATTATCAATGGAATGCACCAGTCCTCAACAAAACACTGTTTGTCGCACCATGTAACCCAGATCTGTGTACGAAGCTGTTCACTTAGTATAAACCAATCTTTGGGACTTTGGAATCCCTCGATTATGACATATTACCCAAAATTTCCATTCACTGAGATTTTGCTTCCACATACACATTTATTTGGCAAGTACACGAAATCTTTACCATTAATCTACTCTTCGTAATGGGCAATGGGCATTTAATGCTTCAAACAAAAGAAAACTTTTTTTCATTCACCATCATATAATATGCTCATTTTGTTCGGGTTCACTTTAGATCGGATGAATATCATCCTGAAGACCGAAATCGCTCTCTAGTATCGAAATGCAGAGCAACGACAGGGATAAGAAAAATTCTGTAGATTGATGTGGACAGGAAGACCAGAAAAAGTCAACTAGCGAGAAGTGAACAGTATTCATCATCCAACTGCACTATACATTTGTTACTGGTTTGTTGAAGAGAAATATTCTCAGCTGCAGACTACCAGTCATCAACCGTGTGCCCTCTTATACTCCCAAATCAACTGTCTATGAGACTGTCTGAACTACGCCTATCCTAAAGTAGAAAAATCATACATGAAGTCCTCTCAGTCCTCTTTGTAATCCTTTACATGATGGTTTCTCTGCCACTCACAAACCATAACAAGTTCTGCATTTTGCTTCGTGCCTTCGCAAACTTCAGGTAGATACTCCGGTGGGTCTTGTATATTATACTTCTAAGTATGATTATTTCCTCCACTGGACGGAACCTTCGCTCGTCTAACCCCAGCTAAGAAGGTCCACTTCGAATATAAACATCCAAGTGGAATTCGGATTGTCAACACCAAGATTGGAGATAAAACGGTGTACGCAGAATTTGGCGGATGAAATCGTGCTCATTTCTAAAGTCCCAAAGCTGAAAATTTGAACTGCCCTCAAGAAGAAATGACTTTGGATGCCGTTTTTGACACAACTTACTACAAAAAAATAATTATCGAGGATAATTAAAAAACAGTCTATCTGGAAGGGAATTTTCGTGAGGTTCTGAAAGTACACAAGCTCACTTTACTTACCAAGCCACGAGCATCTTGACTGATCCGATAGTGGTAAACACGACCGAGATGGCGTACGGTAACAGAGAGCTGTCCAGGAGCCGACTCGGACGCCCGGACCAAGAATGAACCTGTAATTCCACTGCGCAATAGTTGCTCACCAGCTTGGCGCGATACAGCGCCATGATACCAAGGATAGAGTGCAAGGCTGGGACCTTGCAGTCCCAAAGGGGAAGAATCAACCATATTTACTTGGGATGGAAGCTGTTGCTGATTTGCTTGTGCAGATGAATGTAAGTGAGCCCCCATGTGATCCGGACGAGTCGCGAAGGCGGGATTGGGTCCAGGAGCTAGACCAGCTTTTGCCTCCATTCCGGTTCCATCGCATCGTTCAACTGAAGCAGTGGATCCAACGGGTGAAAATATGATTTCGTGTGGAAGAACAGATCCGGTCAGGCGTTGGCTAGGATCAGAGAGGACATTGGCTGGAGCTAAATAGCTAGTGGGAACCCAGCCACGGCGATACCGCACGGGGGCATTTACGAATGCTGGATTACTGATGTTTTGGCCACTCCCTGTACTCATCGTGCTTCCTCCACCAACCCCTCCAGATTCCACAGAATTGCGCTGAGTTACCGCGTCAGATTGCATTTGTGTTTGTGAAAATTGCACGGATCTATTGGGAAGTTCCATTTCCACAATCGGATGAGTAGCCGGATGAGCTAAGCCTGATGTCTCCACTTCCGACCAATCGCCTGCGGGACTGTAGCCGAGGAGATGGACCAATTCACCTAAGAATTAAAAACAAAACAGCAGGGAAAAGTGAATCGCAAGCTGATCCAATAGGCAAAAGCACCAAAAAGAACAACGTTCAGAAAGTAAATATACTAGGTTGTAATAGTTTTGCTAAGATCAGTCTTCACAAGTAGTAACAATGGGCCGACGTCCGTTGATTTGGGCTGTTACCCAATAATATCATCTCGAGGGCGAGAAAAATATCAAGAAACACTGGAGTGCCAACTGAAAAGCAATAAATTTAACAACAAAAAAGGAAAGCGAAAGACTTCGAATGTGAGAAAACCCATAATTTCGATACAGATTTACAGAGCCCACGGACTCTAACCACCGACCGGGTAAATACTGTGAACCCCAAACCAGCGGTCAAACTGGACCTACATAAGCCAGTCCATTGGTTACGTTTTCATACTTTTTGCCACGCATTCCACTGACAATCCCGACTCCACCAACAACCAAAATCAGCTTCGGAAAACAGCACACAAGCATGCAGGTCCATTGTGAATATGCGAAATCATGTACCAAAAACACTAATCAACCAAAACGTACGACAGCAAATGACAATGAAAACCGTTCCAGCACGAGGGACATTATAAGCAACCAAAGGGAGAAAATAGAGAGGCCAACAAAAGCGGGCAAGGAGTGAAAAGGGAGGGAACAACGGCCAGTAGCTTACTTATCACTATTCACCATGATCGGTGCAATAGGTAGCATGGTCCTGATTATCCTGCCCGACGACCGATGCAACATGGAATTCATTATGTTTGCACTATTCATTGAAGCCTTCCGGACGAATAATGCTAGGGAGTCCAGCCACTAAGCAGAACAATTAGAATTTCCAAGGAAAGTTTTTGATTCTAACATAAACCTGTCCGCAAGGCAATGACGAATGGCTGGATGGAAGCCCATTTCCTTGGATCAGTTCTCCTTTCACTCATTTTCCAGATTGAGTTGCTAGCTCAAATTAAGCCGTATCTGAAGGAGTACGAGACTACCTCGCCAGGTCTCTACCGCTATCTGTTCGCCTTGAAGGCACAACTAAATGTTCGACTTGAGATAAGCCATCCCGTATAGCTCATTGGGTCATGCAAGCATACAAGCCGTCATACCATATCAACAGGCTGCCTCAATTGGACGGTATTAAATTGTTGGCTGACGGTAATTCGTTGTCGCCTGAATCTTTACTACATCTGATTCATCGAAACGTTATCGACTCCTTGTTGCTCCATTTTTCAGGGGCACTAATGCTGGTTCCCATTCCCGTCTGTAATTGGCCTTAGCGCTAATGGGATATACCTCTACGACTGTATTTAGATTTTGGACATGCAATGGAAAATCATGCTTTTCCTTCAGAGCGGTTGTCCGCGTCGACACCCCCGGTCCCATTTATCCTTCTAACTTCCACATCTTTTCTTCTGTAGCTGAGGCATTCGATTTAGTTGGTTGAAAATTCGATTCCTTTCTTTTAGCCGTTATTTTTTCCACTTACTTCTGCCTTCTGAATTGCAACAGCCCCCTGATTTTTGAATCATTATCTTTACATATTGAAACACTGACTTCAGCAGCCCTCAACCTCCAAATCACCATTCTTGGTGGTTTTGTCGTCCATAAAAATGGTTGGCTGTTGCACTCATCCGAAATTCTGACTGTAGGACGTGAAGGCGAGGCTTTTACTGTGATCAGTAACCTTTGCCAACTATTGACCTCCCTACACTCATCGTCCATTAGATTGGTGAACGTCCTAACTACTTTGGCAGTTTGTTTACAATCATCATTTATCCTCTAATGTCACTTCATTGTCTCCCCTGGGCTGATCAGATCATTATCTCACTTCACTTTCATCTTCTCTCAATGTCCACCTTAGGGCTTACCTTTTGGCGTCGTGATTCTGCCGATTTGGATGGATTTCGCTATTTTCTGTCCGCTCTACTTAAAACGTTTTTTAGTTGTGCTTAGGGTTTCGGTCCGTTTGTAATTTTATTGCTAGTTTCCTTCGCGATATGCATCTTTACATTCCACATTTCTTCATACCTGACAAATTACGGTCTCCTGGGTGGTGTAACCATGCTTGCAACCGTGTTGTTCGTTTGAAAAGCAGCTTACCATCCCCAAACATGTAGGCATTGTTTGGTCCAAGCTGGAAACGAATGCTCGCTAGCTACACAAAGCGCTAAAGAATGCTTCATGCACGGCAAGGCTGAGCGACTAGCTGCACCCGGAACCGGTAGTCGATCATTTTGGTCCATTGCAAGTGCTGTTTACCTTAATTTATGTTCTGACTTTCCTACTGTTTGCATTAAACCTCTGTCCTTTTGTCAATCTTACGCCTCCTCTCGTCTCTTTATATCACCACCGTTCAGCGCTAAACAGTAGGGTAAGCCTCACTAACCACTGCCTTCCCCCCAGGGCTACATGTTTCTATAGAAAGAGTGAATATCCAAGAGGAACTGGGACTAGATTAACATAAGCCGGAAAAGATAAGAAAGATGCAGTAGCCAGCATACCGGACACTGTCTAACTGCACCAACACACTTTTTCAATCATTCTAATTCGATAGAAAATGACAACGATCGTCTTTGTCCACGGATCGCTGTCATATGCTTCAATGTCTCCAGCCAGCTAAATGGCGGGTCTTTCAGACCTTAACCACGAAGACATGAGACACATATTCTACCTAGGTTTGCTGCAAATTTTCTCAATCCACATTGCCACATTATCTGCTGACCTCCACATGGCTTCCTCCATTCCATGAGGGGGACCCGAAATACGACACGGTAGGGTAGACGATTGTTCGCCTTACGCAACACGTGACCTTATCAGCATAGTCTGCTAATTTCTGTACGCTGATATTAGGTATTCTGATAGCTGGTACCTAGTATTAGATTCCTGAACTCCACATCACTCACCCGGTCACTCCATTCAATCCTAGCCATACTACGTAGACATCAGTCGAGGAAAACCTCTAATCGACGAACATCTCCGACATGCATACTCCATGTTTCTCAACCATACGACAGAACTGAGCGCACTGCGCCACAGTACACGCGACCTTTGAATTTCAATGAGATATCAAGCCGACGCCACAAGTGCTTCAGTCCGGTGTAAGCGGTTTGAGCCTTCGATATACGCGTGATTACCTCTACTGACGACCTACCATGTTTCGACACGCAGCTACAAATGTAGGTGAAACCGCCCACAACCGTAAGTGGCTCTCCATCCAGTATCGAATTTGGGACTACTGCCGTCCAGTTCTGTAATAGCACATTAAAATTCGAAGGTGCATAGCACATGCCGAACCGAGCTACCGATCTCGACAGTCTATCTAGTGCGCATTGTGCATGGTCCGCGGATTCGAACAGGCACACGACGTCGTCTGCGTGATCTAGGTCGCATAGCTTCCCTCCACTTTCCAGTTCGACTCCTACGTCCCGGAGACCTCCTAAAGCATCTTCCATCACCTCGTCCATGACGAAGTTGAACAAGAATGGAGAGATGGGACACCCTTGTCGAACGCCACTAGTTGTTTCGAATGAACGTGACAGTTCACACTATACCCTCACGCGACCGTAGGTCTGCGAGTACAATGCTCGCAACAGGTTCACAAACTTCGTTGGCATACCCTTCCGGTGGAGGGCACTGAGTAGTGCTGGTCGATCCACGGAGTCGAAAGCACCTTTCAAGTCGGGGAAGACTACAATCGTAGGGCGGCGGTGCGTGTGGCGCGTTTCGAGTATCGGTCGAAGAGTGAATATTTCGTCGATGCAACCTCGACCTGGCCGAAATCCGGCCTGTTGTTCGCGGATATTACTCTCGCGAATAGGTGTCAAACGGCGCAGCATCATCGAAGCCAATACCTTAGTATCTATCGGAATTAAAATAATCCCACGATGATTGCTACAGTCACTCCGTGTGCCCTTCTTGAAGATGAGTATAATCATTGACTCACCTCAAGATAACGGAATACGCTCCTCGTTACAAATATCATGAAGCAAGAAGGTAA
>LUCM01006508.1:85617-104281 GCA_008360955.1 Fasciolopsis buskii
GCAGGCAAGGCGCATCGGCCACCAAAACAGGACTCCGATGCTCTAAGTTTTCCAACTTGTGCATTAAATTACCTGCTACCACTACAATGTCAGAACGTTTGCTCTTCCGAACAAGAGTGACGAGGTTATCGTAAAACACGTCTTTCTCCATGTCATTGCTGCAGTCTATTGGAGCGTAGGCTGAGATAACAGATAAACTACGCTTAACACTACTATCCTTTCGGACGCCGACTGATCCCTGAAGTCTCATGGCACACAAGCGACTGTTGACTGGGATCCAATCTAAAAGGGCTGCTTCATCCTTCTTACTCAAGACTATTCCTACACTACTTCGAATGCAAGAACGCCAACGACTGCGGTACTCAGCCACATCGCCCATTGCCTCCAGTCATAGCTTGAGAGGATCTTGTGGACCAAAACTCGTCTGACTGCATCTACATGAACCAGTCTACTGGCTAAAGTTTCCATACTTTCTACACGTCATCGACTGGCTACTTCGGACCAATCTCCAACCATTACGTGCCTCGAAGAACAGCCAAAAACGAGGCATTCGTTGCACGCACGGTAAAACATGTCCCAACCACCTCAACCAACTCTCATTTAGCGCCTGTTCTGAACCCTGGGACTCAATATCTCACGCTTAACTCCTGAGTTACTCAAAAAAGCCTCCTGCCATGCTGGATCAATACTTCGAAGAAAACGGTGTCCAAAAAAGCAAAAGTCTTTGCATATCTCATGTTCTCAAATGTCATGTTTTTAGCCGCGTAGCAATATCGACCTCACCGCTCTCTTGTATACTCGACCCTTCATCGATAGCCGGGTGTCACACCGATGCCGCAATGACAATCGGGCCTTCTGCGTGCGCAAAGACACTTTTTCCGATATACAACCAACAGGTGAGATGGAACTACCCAAGTAACTAAATCTACCAATCTGATCCAGTTGTCCCTTGCTAGAAAAGGTTCGGTTTCGAACCAACCCAGTCCTGCAACAGCAGTTTACACTTCGAAAATGCAAGACCTACCTGAACTAACGTCCAGATGATCGAAAAAAACCTGCAACTTACGTGAGTCTCCACTAAGTAGCAAAACATTGTCTGCATACTCTATGTCAGACAGCCCGTCTGGGCTGATACCAGTGCCCTTATTCTCATATGAGGATAGGGCTATCTCTATAACCATTTCAATGAAAAAGTTACGGAATGAAAGGTGAAAGGAGACAATCCTGACAAATGCTACTTCTTGTGGTGAGTTAGGGAGTGGGAGATAGTCGTAAGCATAACCTCCGCTTCAGGTGTTCGTATACAGAGACTGGATGAATGAAACGAGTTCCTCTGAGACACCCTTTGTTGGGCCAAGTTCTGTGAAAGGAATGCCATGAGGTCAGCCCACTGACCTTTTGTTCCTCATTAACAAACGGATAGACAAAGTACTGCGGACGCTGTTTTGACAATCTTCCATCAAACTATTCCAGGTCTGAGTTATATCCCGGAATCAGATCAGAGCTGCATGACGCCGGAGGCAAATCATAAATAAAGTGCAACAAGACTCACTGAATAAGAGCCCGTGGACAATGCCGATGACGTAGGTTCTCACCTGGCAAGCGACCTCCCTAAAAAACGAGTCCGCAGGTGGCACTGTGACATTACGAGTGCTGTCCACCAACAAAATAAGGCCACTGCCCCTAATTATGTTCCAAAAACCCGACGAGGCTTTTCAGAAGAGGCGCATATCCGACCAGTTGCCCATCAACGCGCTGGTAACAACACAGTCATCATGAAGGTCGCAGTTGGTTGCGCGAAGGCTAGGGACGCATCTCCGAGTCAATAACCCAACTCGGACTTCCCGACCGAGTGGCCATAAAAGGACCCATAAAAAGCCCATAAAAGGACCAGACAGTCGGCTATATGAATAAATGTGGAAAAACTAACGTGTGATGAATTCTACACAGATTTTCGCCCCGCATTGCTTTCTTCCATGGTTCTGATGTCATAAGGTCTGCACACACTGCAAATAAATTTAACCGTTCCCCACGCTTATTTTTTATTTCGCTGTGCTGGAACCATGCTTATTCTCACGCGAATGTAGATTGGTAGATGGCTCTGCTGTCGCCCGGCTTACCACCACGCCTGACCTTTTGAGAGCTTATACGGTCCAGCACTCCAAGTCCCAGGATCGTGATTGCCGGTAATATCGAACTGACCATGACAAGTCATGGCTACATGCATACTGGTTCTCACACTATCACTACGCAAGCAGAAATTCAGCAAATTCGCAGTGACCCTACCAACATTCGTGTTTTGAACTGCAACACTAATTCTGGCGCAGAGCAGGAAACTAACTGGGTTAGGAGGAACACAGCAAAAAGTTTGGTGCATAGTTTGTTTCCTCGTGATAGAGGAAGAAAAGACGAGATCGGACGTGACACTGCATGCAACGGAAAGCTCGCAGGTTGATTTTTTGAAGAATTTGTTAGTGTAGGAATGTATTCGTACATAATCTCTGGTGGTTCTATAGCTCCTGATCTCTCGTGACTACACGAATACGCTGTCAGGTCACCGCACCAAGCGAGCAAGGTGTATTTTCTAGTGGTAAGCAAAACCAGGAGGGTAGACATGCATCCACATATGCAGAAACGCGACCACGGCTTTCTCAGAACAGGGGTACGCACCGAGCTACAGTCTGCATAGTCCGGTTCCAGCAAATCCCTATTTCGTGGACACATCCGTAGCACAGTCAGAATTGAAAAATATAGCAAATCATTAAATAAATGCTAATTCACCAAAGATAACGCAGCCTAATATGAGAACACTGCGAAATTCCACGATTACACCATTTCACATTAAGAAATTCACCTCTTCTTATGCTTATCTGGGAGCGCATTGATTCCGTGAAGTCGTACAGAACCACCATTAATTCTTTATCTGCATGGGCCGCCGTCTCACTTGCATTATGACAGCTCACGTTCAGCGGATATGACGAATTACTATCTCTTTCTAGAAGACTGATTAATATAATTCACATGAAGGCTAACCTTGGTCAGACAAATTGGTAATCCCTGGTGCGTCTACATTCTGAGATAGATTTACAATCCTAGGTGAGTGCAGGTGACCATTTTTAGTTGTCGCCAACTTTCCACTATTTCCGCCCATGACTGCATTACATCAGATGCCGAAGACCAGGTGAGCGAGAAGTAACATAGTGTGGTGCGCCGGGACAGTGCTGCTCCAGGGGGTGGAAATAGACGGATCTGGAAGGTAGGATAGGAGAGCTTATGAGCCCGAGTTCAATAAGTGAGAACATCGACATGGTATAACTTACCGAATGATAACACAGGGGCTCGCACAAAAACAGAACCCGTGGCGGTAGATTTGTTTTTTGCGCTGCAGTTCAGTTCAGTTCGGCTCATTTCAGTATAGCTCTTCAATTCTTAAAGTATTACGCAGGTCCTGGGTCTGTAAACCCTTATTTGCGTCTTGTCGGAGAACGCCGAATCGAAACGAGAGAATCTGGGATAGGGGGCCGCATCCACTCTGACAACTGGGCGGGGTCACGGTATAGAATGTAAAACTGGATAGGTGGCTGGGCGTCCATTAGAGGGGTTATAATTGCTCCATGCTGTTGGAGCTGAAGTCGATCGTAGAAATTAGTCCATTAGTTCAAGATGGATTTCTAGCATTTTGTGGATTTCCTGACTGGTTTGGCGATTTCTTCAGGAAGCCTGTTCCATAGGGGTACCACTCTAGGAGTTGCGGCACCAGGTGTCAAGAATGTCCAAGGTCTGTGGTTGGAAGCTTTTATCGAGTAACCTCTTAACGACGATGGGGACAGGGGTCAAAATATTTATCAACTTGAACTGGTGTGAAGAGATGATGCACCAAAAAGAGATCACTTCGGGCGTGAGGTCGCTGAGGTACACGTTGGGCTGTAAGAAACGAGAAGAGTAAGGCAGATGAGTGAGTCCCAACCGAATTGGATGGGGGCCTTCTGAACGCCTTCCAGTGCTTCCAGACTTGGCTACCGTACCCTAGGAGGGGCAGGATAAAGGTTCCACTGGCAGCGGGGAAGGTGTCAGTTGGCATAAGCGTGAAAGGCTAGTGGATCAGGTTTAGTACTCAGAACGCCACCTTTCTGGCGACATGGTGGTGATGAGAGAAGGTAATGTTACCGTCTATCCAGAAACCATAAGTTTTGTGACTAGCGACCCAAGCCAGAAGGAATCCTGGTTAATTGTAAGCGTGTGTTTGTCTAGTCTCCCAAGGGCCATGCGGACGCATTTGTCGTCGTTGATGGGAGGGCTCCAAACTTCACACCAACCCTGGGTGCTGTGGAGTGCTGACTGCGAAATCCCGGGATTGGATCTCCAGAGGTACATATCATCCGCACACATGGCAATGTTGACTGGGTGGCTTTGGATAAAGCCATTAATGTATAGTAGAAAGAGAGACCCAGTACCGAGCCTCGTGGCTGGCATCGGTAGTGACGAAACCTCCTCCATCTTCAACGTAAACGTCCGACCGGTTAGAAAGCTGCGCAGGATTTCTAGCATGGGACCAACAACACCGTAGCATTGACGCTAACGGAGAAGTGCAGCATGGGCAATCCTGTCGAAGGCCTAGGCGAGGTGGATAAAGTCGGTGTACAACATGTAGCCATGTTCGTTCCACCTGAAACTCCATTAAGGCTTGCATGTTAAAGATGCACGATTTATTAAGTAGGAAAACGTTTCGAGAAGGGTACGAAATGTTGTTTGGTCAGCAGCTACGAGGGGCGATGCTGGGCACCATTCCTAAGATTTGGTGTAATAACCGCCGTCTTCCAGCACCCTTGGGAATCATTAACGGACGATGAGATGCGTGACGTGCCTTCTAGGCATTGCATATTAAGAAGGGAAAATGCCTTGTCTGTGCGAGCCCTGGCAAGAACCGCCTACTGCACATTCATTCTACACCGCTTTATTTTCTGACCTATATAGTTTGCGGATTATCTATTTTTCCAAGTGTTGTATAAGGCCATTTACATGGTGTTTAGCAGGCGGCCGGAACCTTCTTTCTTGGAGACATCTAATATGTCTTGGGAGGGATTTTATCCTCTCTTGTGATTACAGAAATTAGTTGGTCATCTGCTCCTAGGGTGAACTCTTTGAGATTCTCAGCCACATGATTTACAGGGAATCCGTGCTCTGTGACATCTAGTTCGGACTGGAGAAGAGAGTTCATTGGGCCAAAGTTGGGGTTTTAAAGGCCTAGCTCTTCTTGACTCTGGGAAGAAGCACGATCGTCTGACAATGAAGTCAAATCGTAGAAGCATGCGGTCTTTCCCAATGGTGGTGAATGTCTGACTGGGTGGTTTTGGTGGTGTCCATCGGTGATAATCTAGTTGAAGAAAGAAGAGGACTGTCTTATTCGACATCTGGTTGTATCCTTCATGTGTTGCGCCCAAGGGTTCCGGAGAAAATCTAAAAGTGATTTTTCAGACGCAGGGTTCAGTCCAGTTGAAGTCTGCGGCGGCGATTATTTCCAGGCTTGTAGTCCTTTGAACTGCATCGATTGAAAACTCCACACTTTCGCCCACCAAATTCAGTGCCTCCGATACCCTAGTTAGTGAGTAGCTTTTACTTTCGCCTAGAGGCATGCCCCACTCTCCAGCCTAATCAGACACTATTCCCGTCTCTTGCAATTCGTTCACCACTACCTACCCTTACGGCCTTCATGTAATCCGCAAAGATGAGGCATGATAATTCCAGACGCGCTACAAGGTCGTTCGTGTGGAGAAGGAACAACAGCGACCCAAGGGCCGACCGCTGAGGTAACTGACTTGATGCCCCAAGTTCCTCTGATCCTTCATTTCCTACCCCGACAAGGGAGAATCAGTCCATCAGAAAATCCGAGAATTAAGTCATTACTGAGACAGGGATTGCGAAAGACTGGGACTTTTTCATCACCAGAGAAGCACTCCAGCGATGTCCCGTCATCCAGTTTCCCAGTAACTTCATCTACGGTCCGTTAGAGGTTCGTGAGAGATGATGATGGTCTGATGATCTTTTCTCAGTGAATCTATGGTGCGCTCTACGAAAAATGCAACACTCCACAGCCCAGCTTCATTTGGCATGGGACAGAACCGATCCAACAGGCCAGGAGAGCATCCGGAGTTCTTTCGGTGCTACACACAGGAATTAGCCTCCAATTCTGTTGATGTTAGTATCTTCGCTATCCAGCGACCTAGTTTCCGCTGTGAAGAAATTATAGAGAGAGAAGCCAGTCTCACTCCCGAGTGAGAGAACTTATCCTTGAGCGTTCCAAGCGGGTTTGTGAATATCAGACGCAACGGACGCAGCTGCAATACACATTTTAGCTCACCTAAGCAACTGTATTATCCAGAAAACAACCTAACCTTTTACCCCTCTCCTAATAAAGAAATACTTTCTAGATGTCAGCCGTAAACGACACTTTGTTATTTTTCCCCATTTCCGCTTAATCTAGTGCCGCGGTCTTTGCGTCGGTGGGCTTCGGGACAAATTTCACTTGGGCCTTTAACTAACCTGAACGTCCTAGTGAGATTGCACAAGGTCTTCGCTGTTGAAGCAACCTACTACTTATGCCAAAGGCTCCAAACTTAAAAAGCAATGGCCATGATTTACTGAACCAAACACCTCAATGATTTCAGGGTAACTTACTTCCGCCACTGTTCCCTGAATTACTCTTTGAGCTACTCCGTCTAAGAAGCACAAGAAATTTGTGAGATGGAGCCTCCATTTCAGAACTTCATGTTGATTCGGACACAGCGTGGAGTGTTGCGTCAGGTGCGGACACATATGTTATTTGGTGATGTTTTCTAGCACTTCAAAGAGGGCGGCCGTTAGGCTCACTGATCGGTATTTCTTCAAACCCGTTCGCAAGGCACCCTTGCGAATAGCCGCAAGGACTGTCAGTTTCCTTTCCTTTGGCAACTTCGCCGCTGCGGAGTCGTTTTGCACGCTCTACAAATAAGCCCTGCCGAGAAGCCAGTCAGAGGCCTATAAACGGCCAGTTCAATCTTAGCTGGGCTGGCTGATTTACTAACGTAAATATTCCCTAGTTGCAGACAAGTAACAATCTCCGATGTCTGCAGTTAGTCCATATCTGTCGGCGGGTGTGATATATCTCACTATCTATTAACGTCTGCATCCACCATAAGTACCTTGGTAATATGGCAATCTAGTAATTATGCCCTGCTAATATTACCTACAACAGCGGAACTTCCATCCGTTGTTTGTGGGCAGGCCCCCTTGTTAAGCTATTTTCCCATTCAGTCCACTTCGGTTGCCACAGGACAGAAATGTTTCATGAGACCAAGCGGCCCTCCAGAATTTATCCACTTGTATGCGTAAAACAACAGCCGCCTCCACAAGTATTATGTTCAACTTCCCCTCTCTTGAGTGTCCTGGTATCCGCTGAAGGTAAAGTAAAAAGCACTAGCCCTACCCGACTGGAAAGGGAAGTTTAACACCCGAGCCTTCTGTGCCGTATCAAATGATGTCAGAACACACTCAATAAACCGCACACATCCATGGGACTGCTATCTTCTTCTGCCTAGCACCAAGTTCCTTATCTCAGGGGAAACCCCATTCACATTTAAGTCTCACAGGATTTCAAGGGTTTTTGCTGATTGTTCTCACACTAATCGTCTGCACAGACCATCCCACCAGTTAACTACCGTCTACTGAAAACTTTGGTTTGCATCTCCAGCCTACATCTCTAATTCAAGAGGTTGCCTTGCTCGGGCTCTCTTCTGAGCTTAACAACATATTCTGACGGGTCAAACCCTTCGGGCCCTTCGGTGTCTTGTGCCTTTCAAATGCATCCCAAGTTGCTCCGCGTCTTTCGAGTGAAAAGTTTTGTATTTTATAAACTTGCTCGGTGATTCCGCTAATGGCCCTTCCACCACTCTCCGTTCCATGCGAGGAATCTGCAATGAACAGGTTACGTCTTCAGAGATGGGGACCAAGCCTCGGTGCGGCACTGTTGTTGAGGTATAAATGCCGCCTTATGTGCAGTAATAAATACCTTCATTTTCCTGCTGCTTATGGCGAACCTCGGTTTCTCTGTGAGTATCTTTTCATCTGATGCCTGAGTGTGCAGGTGGGTCTTAATATTGTTCTGTCGCATATCAAACTTGATTGTCCAGGCAATTGACTTCTCTATATTCTCGACCAATTTAGATGTGCCCAATCACCTGCCACTTTTGCTTCGTCTGCCGAGAGAAAAAATGGAAGCTCCATCCCCAAGACCAAGGCACTTATGTACAGAAGAATATGAGGGTCTTGGCAATGATCCTTGGATGTCATCGATGTATATGTTACTATGCCCTCATCTTAATTTCTTGATTTGTTGAAACAATACTCAGGTCCTAGGTTTGGTCCAGCGATGCTCCAACTTCGTGATGTTTTCCCCTCGTGCAACTTCCTTCAGCAAGAATGGGAAATACTCGGCAACTGGATAGTGCACCCTGATTCTCACAGAAATATTTGCAGATAGACCACCCCATTTGGAGCTGCTCACTGGGACGTGGGTGAAACACGAGTAGGATAAAACGAACATCGTGTGCCACATGGAAGCAAAAACCACGAAAAATGTTTCCTTATTGCCCTAACCCATTCGAGGACACCTAAGAGATAGATATATTAGCAATGAGGCGGTAAGGAGGAATGCTGAAGCCATAAAATCAGAATCATTTAAAAAGACGCCTTATCTCATGAGCTTTCATAACCACAGCAACCACAGTGCCCGGTCCCAACAAGGCATCTGGTTTCGTCCTTGGACATTATTTTCTACCTTTGCTCTTTTCAAGCGCTTCAAGACTTCAGGACCTCGATGTATAAAACTGTCGGTGGCAGGTCTGAACTCTGATGTCTGAAACATATAATGAGCCCGTCAATCAGGCCAACTCAAAAACCACGGATCACGTTGGAACGTGAATAGCGGTAGCCCATGTATTACGGAATTAGATATGGCAACTGCAACATCAGGATTGGTTGAAAATTTCTTTCCCACTTTCTTTTTGCTCCTCTCTCGCTACCAACTCATTACCGCCGAACTTTCTTGCAGTGACACTGATTTCGGTCGCTGTTTATTTTATGCTCGATGTATTACTCTTCGTTGTTTCGTCCCTGTGCTTTTTATCTGAGATTATTTTACAGATGGTGCAGTCACGTGCCATTTTACCTGGGGCGGCTTGTTTTGTTACAGTCCACTTTCGTTTCATCGCTCACGTTCATTGACTGTAGATATGCCGTTCGTTTTCATTGATTTTTGGCTGTGACGTCTGGACAAGTGTTGTCGGACCTGATCAAGCTTGCAGAATCCCTATTTGCTTGAACCATGGAAGAAACGGTTTTATTCATCCTCCTTCATCCAGCGTTGAATTTAGGCATAAATTTATTTTATTTTGACTATCTTTTTGCTGGATAAGGACGAAGACTAGCTATCAAAGGTGCGGTAGTTGTGCACATAAGTTCTAACTCATTAGTAGTACCGTAGAGTTTGCTGGAAAACCTTACATTTTCTTCGGCTTTGTATCGCATTACTTTGAGGTTTCAAAGCGCTATCTAGGAAATGGGAGATCTATTTTTGCGCAAATCGCACTGTAAATCATTGGGCAACTTCAACCGGACCAAGACTCGAATGTTCAGTCGTTGCATCGCCCAGAAAAGATCTTTGTGACGCCCCATCAAACGCGCCAAAGCATAAGGCGCCGCAAAATCTGATCGTGCCGTTCTTATTCAGTACTTATTGATTTTCTGGCTACGAGTCGGCCAAGAATTGCATCTGGGGCGTCCAAATACTGGTCAAAATAGCACTTTTACAAAACACCTGAATGCACGTTGATGGATTCGTACTAAGTGAGAAACCTTCGACACTTAGGTGTGCTCTAGCACACAACCGGGCAAGACTTCATCATATTTGTCCGCTTTGTAGCTCTTCAGGTCTAAGAACAGTGCCCCAACACCAGGCCGCCTATTCTACCACCCCAACAGTGCCCAATAGACCTTACAGTGCACACCACCCATGCAACAACACCCAACTTGAAAAGAATCAGTTTAACGTCATACAAAGTGCATGGCCATCGGCTGCGTTTCCTAGACATTTCACTGGCATATGGGCCACGGTGGAAAATTTTAGCTGCGCAACGCCTAAAAACCGTCTACCGGCGATACACTTGGTGCCCGTTATCTTATCACTGGCCGCCAACCTAGATAAACTTGATTTGATTCCACTAACCCACAAAGTGCTTCGCCATCACACCAACCCAATTAGTACATAGGCATTTGATAAGACGTTCCACTTGTGGCGAAGCACAGTCTATCAATGGCACAATCGCATTTCATCTCAATGCCAACTTCATAATCTCCACAAAAGTGTAGACCAGAGGCTGTGGCCGCAAAATTTCAAAAGCACGATTCCACTCGCAACAGCAGGAAAGCCTCGCAGATGGGTGCATCAAAAGAGCCAAACCGTTACCGAAGTAGAGTCAGTCGGACGTAATGCCGTTACCAAACATTGGAAAATCGTTTACGGAGAGCGTGCCAAGAAACCCGAATTCAAGAACGGAAAACAGAATTAATTCGTAAATTTTTCTATACTGGATTTCAAATTTATCCGATATACAGGTATAACCGATCCTCAGATATGCAGTCTTGAAGACAAAACGGAAGTAGATGCCAGTGTACAGAATGATGCTTGTGATTTACGCGAGTTCCAAAACGGTGGCGTGTCAAAATGCTCAGTGCGCTCGTACAAAGAAACGCCCAAGCAAGCAGAAACACGCATAAGATAAAGCACCAAATTTCTTTTGCGGCAGTGCTAAATTTGTTTTCATGGGATTTTTCTCAGCCATGCGTTAAATTGCTAAGCAAAGTCCATCCAAGCCAAGCAGGTCAAAAGTTGGAACTTTGAGCATGCATTCATTCCTGTTTACATGATCCCTGTTGCCAGTTTATTGCTGTTTCTGCAACTGCGTGCAGACCCGCGCATGAAACAGTTTATTGAAACGGTTGTTTGTCACTGATTGACGTCAGTTAAGGCCACTAGAGGCACGGTGTCCGGAGTATAAGCAAAGGAGATGGAGTGACGTGATTGGACATCACAGAGGCGATGCGGTATTTGTAAGTGGGGATTCTGGTGGCTAATTCTGTGAGTGCATGAACACAGGTGTAACACAAAACTATGTCCTGTGGTTGGCAATTGATAAACGCGGGGCAGTTATGATAAAGACTGACGTAATGCGTGCTCGAAGTTGTAGTGCTGCGAAAGTGATTCCGCGGGATGTTGTAGGGTATCGCAGTCCCGGATGAAACGTATTAACGCGAGCCTCGTTATCCAGAGGTTGGCAGAGTAATAATTCCGATTTACCTGTCAATGTCGTACGGGAGTTAACGGGCGTGGGTCCCGGAAAGGTATGTTATTCGGTGTTTAGTTGGCATGGGGCGGTAGGCAAAAAGTGTGCACACGTAAATGCGACATCACCACTTTACCATTCCCGGTCTTTGAAATTCGCTTGGCTTCCGATTTTGGAAACTTCCTTACCACCAGCCCCTTCCTTCTCCTTCAAGAGGCTTATGCAGTGCACATTGCAAGTCAGCTTTCCCTCTGGCGCTTCAGCCATAACCATTCTCACAGCCCTGTCGGAACGGGCAATCACGCGGCCCACGGCGCCGGATGGGCTTGAACCAAAGTGTAGGTTTACAACGGAGACTACCACAACACCACCTGCCCTAAATGGACATCGAGGTGCATCCACTTCTGTAGGGCATGTATGGCTGGTAAGCATATTTGCAACCACCATCACCTGAAGACCTTGACAAAGTAATCGCTTTGCCTTCACATGTGTGGATATACCCCGCGAGGATAACCGGGTTACGGAAAGCCGCTGGCAGACCCTGATAAAAGAAAGATGGCCAGTGGTCAAAGCCAAATAGGTGACGTCGCAAGGGGATACCGATAATAACGGACTGCTGTTCGGTAAATCTTCCGCTTCAACCGACACTATGCATGTAGGTTCGTAGTTGACCGAATGTTGCTTACTGAATCACAGAATCATCCCTCGAATGGATGGCATCAAACATCCCCATGCCTTGTCCTGATGACTGGCGTACGGGATGCTGCGGTAGCACTGACCCCCAGAGCGTTGCTGCTTCGTCTTTCAACGTTCCTTGCTTTAGGCCCTGATTCTAAGCAGTACGCCTCGATTAACTCTGAGAAAGTTTGAGCCATTATCAGAATATATATAGGACGGTACAAATGGTCTGTTTGTAAAAAGTTGCAGCGCTTGCAAAAACGAGTCCGTGCTCATTGAGTGTGTAATTTCAAGGTGTAGGGCTCGCGATTTCACGTAGCTCATCGGACATCCATACCATTTTTCTTCTCTTTCCTAAACCTTGTCAATAGAGACAAAATGGCCGACTCAGTGCTTGATTTGCTGTCAGCAGCCGAAGTTACCCTTCGTTTTTGAGGCTATGCCATTGTTTGTCTTCAGGTTGCGAGTATGCCCCTGCTTGGTTGCATACACCTTTTACTCGGCGAAAAATTTATCAAAAAGCACTAACTTGCAACGGTGCCGACGTCTTTAGCAATTGTCGCGCTGGCCTGGAAACAAGTCCGCGCCTGCCGCTCGAGTGAGTTTGCAACTCACTTTACGGGTTCCCATCAAACAGACTGAGCCAACGTAAGCATGTACACTGGATGACCCGCCAATGTAAGCCCCAAAACTAGTTGACGCAAAGCTGTTCCCATGATCGCACTTGCGGACCGTAAGCACGTTCTTTCAAAGGGTAGAAGGGTAGACCAGATAAAAATAACAATAATGTACATTTCCCTATTTGCGAGAGGCATGCGCAAGGCAAGATAAAAATTTCGGCAGAGATGGTGCACGAGAAACGCGAATAATATAGATCTCTCGGAAAATGGATGAGAGCAGGCTTGAGTAATTCGAAAGGTTTGTTAGTTTGAGAACAACACAACTTGGCGAATAAGCTCGTTTTTAGTTGTTCGAATTCATGCCAATACAAAACATTAAATATGGTCTAGAGATGGTTCAAGGGAAATTGTCGGCTTGCGGTCACGTCAGTTCACAACTCCGTGTAAGTGATCAGTTTGTCACGCGATCAGGTTGTAGACCACTTATCGGATAATGACAAGTGGGGCAGGGAAGTTTAAGAGCCTCGGCAAATTGTTTCTGAGCGCATAGAATGGGTCACACAAACGAATAGATACGGCTTCGGCCGCATTCAAGATTTTTCAAACGCTTGAAGCAAACCAAAGACCCCGCCGTACTACGTGGGCTTAACAGTTACGTTAAGCTTTGTGCGAAAGTGACCCTGCCTAATGCTCGTGTTCAGTTTCTCAATGGGTGCATCCATAAATCAGAATATCTCAAGACTATTTTGAGGAGAACTCGCGTGAACATTAGTAATGTGTCCTTTCGTCGCCAAGCCCTCAACGAACGAGACACGGTAATCAGTCGGGCGTCAGTATTGGATCAAAATTTTTTGTGAACTCGATAAGAGTTTTTGATAAGCTGGCTGAAGAAGAAAAGGAAAGGTTCATCGCCTAAGCTCATTCGATAAGGGAAAAACAATTGGAGCGATTACGATCAGCGCTGGAAAAAAACCGTCAATGCAGACAAACCTAGTGATGAGTTCCAGTCGGATACGGAAAAACTCGTCCAAAACTAGTCTGTAATGAAGCACGCCCTCCTCCTCTCCTCTCCTCCTCCTCCTCCTCCTGTCTCTTCCCTCACCTCCTCCCTCTCCTTCCTCCTCCTGCCTCCTCCTCCTCGCCTACGCCCTCCCCTTTCCTCCTCCTTTCTCCTCCTCCTCCTTCCTCCTCCTCTCCTCCTCTCTTCCTTCCTCCCTCCTTCCTCCCTCTCCTCCCTCCTTTCTCCTCCTCCTCCTCCTCATCCTCCTCCTTTCCTTTTCCTCCTCTCCTCTCCTCTCCTCCTTCCTCCTCCTCCTCCTCCTCCTCCTCCTCCTCCTCCTTCCTCCTCCTTCTCCTCCTCCTGTCCTCCTCCTCCTCCTCCTCTCCTCCTCTCCTCCTCCTCCTCCTCTCCTCCTCCTCCTTCCTCCATCCTACCTCCTCCTCTTCCCTCCTTCCTCCTCCTCTTCCTCCTCCTCCTCCTTCTCTCCTCCTCCTCTCCTCTCCTCCTTCTCATCCTCGCTCCTCCTCCTCCTCTTCTCCTCTCTCCTCACTCCTCCTTCTCCCTCCTCCTCTCCTCCTCCTCCTCCTACCCTCCTCCCTCCTCCTCCTCCTACTCCTCCTCCTCCTCCTCTCCTCTTCTCCTCCTCTCTTCCTCCCTCCCTCCTGCCTCCTCCTCCCTTCTCTACCTTTCCTCCCTCCTCCTCCTCCTCCTCCTCTCCTCCTCCTTCTCCTTCTCCTCCTTCTCTCTCTATCATCATCATCATCATTCATCATCATCATCATTCATCATCATCATCATCATCCTCATCATCATCATCCTCATCATCATCCTCATCATCATCCTCATCATCCTTATCATCCTCATCATCATTGCATCTTTCTCCTATCATCTCAATTCATCCTCATCATTATCCTCCATTCATCACTCATCATCGCTCATATTCCTCATCATCTCATTCATCATCATCATCACCGTCATCCTCATTTCATCATGCGCTCATCATCATTCCTCATTCATCATCCTCATCCTCATCATTCATACCTCGGATCATCATCTTCATCATCATCCTTCATTTCATTCATCCTCATTCATCATCCTCATCCTCATCATTCATTCCTCATCATCTCCTCATCATCATCCTCATCATCATCCTCATATCCTTCCTCATCATCATCACTCATATTAATCTTCATTCGATCATTCCTCAATCATCATCCTCATCATATCATCATCATCTCCTCATCACATCCTCATCAATCATCGTCAATTCATCTGATCCTTCATCATCGATCCGTCATGCATCATACGCTCATCGTCATCCTCATTCATCCTCATTCATCCTCATCATCCTCATCCATCTGATCCCCATCATCCTCATATCATTGCTCATTCCATCCTATCATCCTCATCATTCATCCTCATCATCATTCCTCATCATCATCCTCATCATCTCCTCATCATCATCCTCGATCATCATACCTCATCATGCACCTCGATGCATCATCTTCATATCATCTCCTCATTATCATCAGTCCTCTCATCATCCTCAATCATCATCCTGCATCATCATCCTCATCATCATCCTCAATCATCATTTCCTCATCATCATTCCTCATTCATTCCTCATCATTCATCCTCATTCATCATCACTCGATTCAATCTCATCATCATTCTTCTCATCATCATCCTACATTCATCATCCTCATCCCTCATCGCTTATTCATCATCTCTCATCATCATCCTCACTCGTTCATCCTCATCAATCATGCCTCATCATTCACTCCTCATTCATCATCCTCTCATCATCTCATTCATCATTCTTCATCATCTCCTCATTTATCGATCCTCATCATCATCCTCATCATCATCCTCATCATCATCCTCATCGTCATCCTCATCATCATCCTCATTCATCATCCCTCATCATCATCCTCCTCATGCATCATCATCGCTCATTCATCATCCTCATCATCATCCTCATCATCATCTTCATTCTCATCATCATCCTCATCCATCATCCTCTTCATCCTCATCATTCATCCTTCATCATCATTCCCTCATGAATCATCCTCATATCCATCCTCATTCATCATCCTATATCATCCTTCATCATCATCCTCATCATCATCCTCATCATCATCCTATTCCATCCTATCATTCATCATCATCAACATCCTCAATCATCATCTATCATCATCCTCACTCATCATCTCATCATCATCTCCTCGCTCATCATCATCCTCATCATTCATCCTTCATAATACCACCCTCATCGTCAATTCCTTCATCATCATCCCTTCATCATCTCATTCATCGATCATCCTCATGCTTCATCGCTCATCATCATCACATTATCTAATCCTCATCTCCAGTCATTCCTCATCTCTTCATCCTCATCATCATCCTCATTCATCCATAATCATCCTCATCATATCCTTTTCTTATCATCATCTTGATTCATCATCATCCTCATCATATCATCATATCATCCTCATTCATTCCATGCACACTGGCAAGAGACGCCGCAGTGCTCGATACTCATACACGCCAGGACCGGCCGGAAGAAAGACAGATCTGCACGTGTCAAACGCGCTCATCCATCTATCACCACTCTCTCAATGGCTGCTCTCCATCATTATAATAACTCTTCCACTTACGAGCTTGATCGCAATCCATATATATATAATATAATAAAATAATATATATAGAATATATCTCTCTCTCTCTATCGTAGTCGTTACTCTCATACTCGAATACGGGCACCTCAGTGGGCGTGTGGACGCTCTCACTCTTCGTAATCACGATCGGCGTGCGTGCGCTACATCATCCCTCTATCTCGGTCCTTATATACAGGTCTCAACATCATGATCACTCCTCATCATTATCTCCTCTCAATCCATTCATCTATATATACTGTGTGATAAGCCATCTCTCCTCTAAATCTCTCGATCTCGACTCTCCACTCGCGTCGATCGACGACTTCTCATCATCGATCCTCCATATCATCGTATCATCGATCATTCCTCATCATTCATCCTCATCATCATCATCATCCTCATCATCATTTCCTCATTTCGAAACGTCCTCCTCATCGCATTCATCCTCATATTCATCAGTGTGCATCCATCGGTATGCACTCATCATATCAGTGCATTCACTCTCCGATCATTCATCGCGAACTAATTCTCCTGTACCCTGTCCTAATGAGAATCCCATTTTCCCTCCTTCATGCTCACACTTATTCGAATATCCTCATCATCGGCAACGAACTTTTCTGCGATCGTGTCATCCTTCTTCACTCTATTCATTGATCCCCTTAACTCTTTCTCCTTTCAATCTATTGCATCTTGGTGCATCATTTATTTTCTTATCATTAGTATCTTCTACTCATTTGTCCCAATGCATATCCTATTCCAGTGCCTCATCATCATCCTCATCATCATCCTTTCATCATCATCCTCATCATCATCCTCATCATCATCCTTCATCGTCCTCTTATCATGCTCATCATCCAGTTATCATCCTCATCATCATCCTCATCAATCATCCTCATCATCATCCTCGTATCAATTTTTTAGATACGCTCGCAGGAAACAATGTTCATTTTCAATTGTGTGCGTCCGTTTATATTTCTTCTTGCTCCTTATCAACTAATAACCAGCTTATTGGGTTCCTCCTCGTTGTAACAGCACAAAAGCCTGTATAAAAATGAAGACCCTTGTCCATGTTGCCTATCTGAATTAGGACTGATAATTGTGCAGATCCGTCCGTCCGTCGCCTTATGTACACATCTACTTATGTCTAAACTATGGTTCTGCTTCTTTTTCTAGCGTTTGAATAATTGTAAGTTCAGCATGAACACTGTTAACGTGGTTTAAAAACATGTGGTTTACGTCTGGTTATGTTCCTCTACAACAACATAGATTATCATCAAAAATACGTTTTTGTAAACTGTTACAGTGCTGATTTAGTGAGCACAGTTCAATTTACGTCCAGTTTGGACATAAAGATATCAGCAAACAATGGTTCCACAGGAGACCCACACTGACCAAACCCGTCCTTTTGCCGGTATATTTCACATTTGACTGAATTTGAAAATTTTTGTACACACAAGGAGTAGCTGTTTTCAGTGTCGTCCGATGGAGATGTCTTGTTATCTCTGACATGCTACTCGAAATATAACTAATAGTTCGCTGATCGGAACATTCGTAAACAGAGAAACTACATCCGTGATAACATCTGGCTTCCCTCCAAGACGTAGGCTCTTAAATAGTTTCGTGAGAATGAAATTGTATCTCGCGCACCATGTCTAGAAATGACGCCCTGACTGGTTCCAAGTGGCTCTGCCAAACCTCAGATTAAAAGCGTGGATGTGGAGAATTACCCATGTCCAAAATTATACCTCATTCGAGCTCCTGCTTTGTGCAACTTCGGTAGGCCGTACAATCTGAGAATTGGTTTGTAACCTATGGCGCTCGTATCCGCTCAAAAAGTTAAGGCGTCAATCATTTCCATTCTGATTTTAAGGCTTCGCATTTTCAGAGAAGTTGATTTTTCTATTTGAGTTTCCTATCCTTTTTGGTGAGTTTTGACTCGTCGCCCCAGTATTCTAATTCATTTCTCTCAATGCTTATTCCAAACTTATTTGATTTGATACAAAATTACCAGCTTCCTTTATCTAGTTTGGTTCAACATTATTTGTTGTTTGTCTGTAGTTTTCTTTTAGACGTTATCAAAGTGCTTTAGGCGTTACCAATCCGCGCTTTTGCTCGTCGGTCGTCACGATATTTGGTAACGTGAGTAGACAGACCGGATTTAAGTATTTCATAAACATTCTCCGGAGAGGACGGCATCAGGATCCGGGCAGCTGACTACACAGATTTTCAAATTCCAACCTCCATATCTGCTGCTTAGTTTTTGTTGGCATGGGACAGCAAAATGTCGGTCCTAATGATTTAGGACTTAAGCAAATCTTTCTATCCAGTCTACGG
>LUCM01006513.1:8018-42171 GCA_008360955.1 Fasciolopsis buskii
TTGCCACTGTACGAAGACTGAGAATAGTATGTACATCTGAATGAACGATTTATACAATTTCCGAATCAGACTCCATGCCTTTTAATTTGAATTAGCTTAGTGGTGTTTCAGATTGAATGTTCGGTTCCAAGGAGGACAGCAAATGATGTAGGCCTCGTAGAATTGGCAACGATGTCTTCATTGGTGGGGAGCGTAGCACACAATTGATGGGGGCAAAAGCATAGCTCGCGAATACGTGGTCCTATTAGTTAACCCGGACAATAAATCTACTCTAGGTTGGAGCAAAAGGCTGATTGTGCTAGTCGGTCCAAATTCTCGCACACAGACTGGCTAGTATTCGTGGTACAGAACGGGTCACTATTGTTCGAAAACCCAATAGGCGACATGGATTTCCAATGCGAATTGTTCTCGTACGTGACATGCATTGCATGGATTGTGCTAGTAGGAGTGTGTTGCGATTAGTTATGGGTCACAACGAGACTACATTTTGACGTGGTGTGACGGCTTGCGTGCCTCCATGATCCAACGAGCTATACAGGATGGCTTATCTCAAGCTGAAGATCCAATCATGCCTGGAAGGTCAATGGGTAGAGGCCTGACGAGTTAGTCTCCTGGTCCTCCAAGTTGGGGTTGATCTGAGTTAGCAGCTCAGTCGGAGAACGATTGGAAGACTAACTGATCCAAGTAGATGGGCTTCCACTCAGCCTTGCCCCACTGCCTTGCGGTCAGGTTCTTGTGACAACCGAGGGCTTTGGTTGAGGACCCTGATCGTTCTTCTGCTTAGTGGCTGGACTCTAGCAGCGCCCGTCCACCATTTTCCATGAGTTGCATGCCTACAAAGGATTCCATACTGAATCGGTCGTCGCGCAGGCTAATCAGGACGGTGCTGCCCATTGCATCGAGCGCAGGTGGGGTGGGTATTGATAAGTATGCTACTGCTCACAGTTCTTTCTCTTTTATTCAACCTGTCTCTTTTGTCTCCAGCCCAATCTGTTTTCCCCTTCTGCCTACCCCTAGTATCTCCATTGATATCACTCTCGATACTCGCAACGGTTTATTGTCAAGTACTGTAGTAGGTGGTTTTCAATCTGCTAGCTCACATTTTCTCAAGCCTCGCCAGCCTCTAAATCTCGGTTCCTTCAATGTGCGTACTGCAGGCACGCTGGCCAACAGGCGTGTTTGGCTCTGACAGTGGACTCATTTTCGATTGATGTCTGCTGCATGAGTGAAACACGAATCCAGGATTCAAGTAGAGTAATTCAGCTAACTGCGCCAAACGTCTCGTGAAGATATTTTTCCGCACTTCAGGAGACGAAGCAGCTCAAGCTGTGGGTCAGCGTGGTGTAGGAATAGTCTTAGTTGAGAATGCTGAGGCAGCCCTTCTAGACTGGATCCCAGTAAACACTCACTTGTGTGCCATGAGACTGCAGGGATCAGTCGGCGTCCGGAAGGGTAGTAGTGTTAATAGCAGTTTATTTGCTATCTCGGCATACGCTCCAACAGACTGCAGCACTGACACGGAGAGAGACGAGTTTTACGATAACCTTGTCACTCTTGTTCGAAAGAGCATACGCTCTGCCATTGTAGTGGTAGCAGGTGATTTTAATGCACAGGTTGGAAAACATGGTGCATCGGAACCCTGTTTAGGTGGGCGATGCGCCTTGCCTACTCAATGAACAGACAACGGGGAAAGACTTTTTGCCGGTAGTCGGTTCTTCCTCTTTAGTACGATTTTCCGGGACAGCTCTTTACAGCAGATTCACACATCAGTGCATAGACATGTGAAGGGAATTTGAGGAAACTCATTCACAATAGTCAGCGGGTACTTCTATGATGAAGAGAAAAAGTCCTTTGAAATCGACATTCAATCTTTCGAACGGATTGACAGTCTTGATAACGGCCCGTGATGCCTTTAGAAATCTGAGTTTTAATTCGGCGCACACGTTTCAGCGGGATGTGACGGATCTTCCTTCCTCTACTGAGAAACGTAGGTTCATGGGACGAATAAAATGTAACACTCGGGTTATGCCGCGATGGCACAAAGAACTGTGCAGTTCCTGGAGATTAGGCGGTTTTCGAAGTGATGCGCAACAAACGCGTGCCAATGCATCGACTTCTGTTTTGTCCTTCCCCTCTCTGTAGATGAGGTCGAAAGCGTAGAAAGGTGGTTTGACACGCCATCTTTGTATTTCGTCACTTTATTTTGGTAGTGTGAGTGTGACTGAACATAGAGGAAACCGATCTGTGATCGGTAATAGTGGTAAATCTATAACGGATAAGAGACTGACGCCACTTCCTGACCTACTTGACACTAACATGAGCTTCCTTCTCAATCGCTAAGTGATGCCGCTCACTAGATGATGAGGTCTGCGAAAATGACGCAACAGATTGTCCATTCTATGTTAGAGTGGCAGCGATAGCAATGTCACAAGCACCGGTCTGCGTAACAGGAGGTACAAACTCATCAACAGATGCGACAACAGACCTTGCGATTTCTTTCTTGATTGCCTTCAACAACTCACAAACGACCTGAGAGGAAGGAAAACAACGATTCTCGACAAGTCAGAGAAGCGTGAGACTCATGATGAGCAGTGGGCGAAAATTCCCAATATGTTGCTGAGATTTCAAGTGGACGAGAATGAATAAGTTGAACAAGGGTTGAACTTGTTCACGGTCAGGCTGTACAGTTTTATCCGAAATTTCGAAGCCTAATAGTCTTAAAACTGGAGATTCGATAGTGCTCTTACTGTCACTGATTGTTAGATTATACTTACGAGCAGCCTCAGAGAGCTTTTTTGAGTTAGAATCAAGCTATTCCTCCGTAATCTCGCGTACCCTTTGACTGTGCAGAGAAGCACAGATCCCATTGAAATTTTTCCTGTGGTCGTTTGGAAACAGGCAACGCCGTTCATAACGCCAAGGGGTATGCGACAAAATTGATAGATATTACCGAAAGCTTTAAAAGTGGTGAATCTCTTGCTTTATTTTGTTGGTATTTTATGGTATGCACTCTGCAGACCTCATATGCTGCATACCGAGTAATGTGAGTTTTCACCGATGATGCCATCTGTTTGTGGCAAAGGATACGCATCCAGAATGGTATACTTGTTGGCAATTTGACTGTATTCGATCACTCTTGGTTGTTTGTGATGTTCGTTTGTGCCTTCCAAAGAGATATAGATGGTTCCACAATGCCACTTTCCATCAGTTTGCACATTTCCAGTTAATGACTTTATCCTCATCGGCTGAGTGGCGGCGGGACTTGGTTATAATAAGTTTGAATTTGTGAGCATTTTCACTGGACGAAGATGGAGAATCCAAATCAACCGTAAGCAAACCTCCTAAAGAGAATGGGGTTTAGTTCTGGGGAATAAAATTTTGATCCACCTCTAAGAAAGTCGTTAGATAAAATCACATGGGAACAGAGAATTGTGAGTATAGATAGTTTGACTTCTGTATATTGACATTTTTTACATCCCAGTGTAACCAAACAGTGACCATGAGTAAAGTTGTTTAGGTGCATGCTCGCCATTAAGATTTTATCACGCGACTTTACAACAGGCTAATTGAATTTTTTGACAATAGACATCTTGATGTAGCTTTCCGAACTCCTGGTGTCGATCAGGGCTTGTTGATGAGAACGTAAGCTACAGTGTGGAAGACTACTGTGCCGCAGCGAGCGTTATTGATGATAAACACTTCCGGACTGAGGACGCGTTGTTTTTAAAGGACAAACAAACCTTCAGGTAATGATTTTTCTTGCCCCACGCTTCGCAGACGGCGTCACGTGCGGGGCAATAATCCTGCATGTGCACTGAACCCACAGAAGAAACACTCGCCGGATCCCAAATTAGCAGCCGAGGAAGTGCCGCTGTTCTCCATCGCAGAATTTGAGCTGTGAATTGCCGGTCCGGGCTCACATATGGATGTGATTACGGTGTACGCGGCTTCTGGTCCGTAAGACTGACCGGAATTGAGCCACTTCGGGAGATCTTGCTTATTCAAAGGCCGTTTATAGGTCAAGCGAAAGTTTTTCAGTAGACGCTGACATCATCTGTAACTGAGGCCCTGTGATAAATGCATATATGATGCCATTTTCCTGATTTTCCTCTGCTGTTACCGAATCGAAATTAACGTCTTTGGCCAGCGATTTAAGCTTCTGTATGACTTTATCCAGGTTCTCCCTAGTCTGTTATCTGCACGTAGCTGATGTGTCGACCAAAAATCTTCGGTTTGATATGCAGTTTCCTGAAGATATCTGTTTGATTGGTAAGTTGCACACCCCAGGATGAAATCCAACGCTGGGAGATACAACGGTAACCAATGTTATGTGTTTGTCAGGTTAGAGTGATTCGATACTATTCAAGAAGTAAGTAAATGTGTCCAGCCAATTAACCTACCGCTTTGCTGCCGCTGGAGAATCCGGATCGCCATCGAAAGGTTTGGGACAAAGAACCCGATCTATTGTTTGTTGAATAAGTCGTAGTGATTTAGGATGATTTCGCAACGCTCAAATCCAGAAGTCGGGAGCCCTGAATGAAGGCCTTACTCAACAAACAACTGAGGTACGGAATCGGAAATGTTAAAAAAGAAAACATTAGAACGGTAGACAAGTAATACGACACTCTCTGAATTGTATCTTTTGTTTGAAGTGCAGGCATAAAGCATTGAAGCTGATAATTCGGAATGAACTTTGTCCTTTGTCCCACTGAATTTAAAGGTTCTACACTGATCAGTTTCTACATATCAGTTTCCAACGTGCCACTAATTCTCTTATTTTTACGTCGAATCTCTTTTTCTTTTTTGGATCAATAGCTGAGCGCCCACCACCCAAATTCAAATGCGTCTACTAATCTTAGAAACTCCTCAAGATGTGGCCGAGTGGGCGGCAAAGTATGTGATGAAACGAATTACTGACTTCGCTCCGAGTGAAGAGCGCTATTTTGTCCTTGGGCTTCCAACTGGTTCCACGCCGTTGCCTATGTATAAACGCCTTGTGGAATTTCACAAAGCCGGAAAACTGAGTTTTCGTTATGTGAAGACATTTAACATGGACGAATATGTTGGTCTTCCCAGGGATCATCCAGAATCATATCACTATTATATGTACCACAATTTTTTCAAGGTGAGGAATGTTGGTCACATTTCACTCGCGTCCATGGGTGGGATTTTGCAATAGTAAATTTTGGCTCCTCAAAAGATAACACTGCTGGATCAGGTGGGCCATCGTCGTTCTTTTCGAAAAATGGTGACCTGGTTTTTGCATTGGGGTTAACAAAACTCCCGCGGTCGATCTAGAAAAAGGAACGTATTCCTAACGATGGTGAATCATTGTTTACATTGCTTTGTAGGTGGTAGATCCTGCTGTGAAAATCAGCAATTGGTTTGGTAAGTATCGCATTCATGCTGCTTCCAGACGTTATTCTCCGTCGACTATTCAGTGCTCGCAAAATGCATGCACTTCGGAATCTAGCTGGTTTTCGACTGGACCGGAGCTGTATCGATCACATCTCTATAATACAAGCGTTAGAATCTGTAACACCTTGCATAATCTCACGGTCCCTTTCCTTATTCACCTGAAAGTAATCGTAGGATACTGTCGTTCCACCTCTCACTGAGAAGGATGCCAAGGAATTTCATTTCTCTTTTCAATTGTTTTATGTCACCAGCCGAAGCCGAGTACATTCATGCGGCTGCCTCTCGCTTCAGTTCATCACATTGCTCCTTTCTACTCCTTTTCATCAACTGCGCAACTAAGAGTAATATGGAGGCAGTCTTATCTCGTGAGAATGAGGACACTGATATCTACTCATACTGGATATTGTATACTTAACACGGATCTTTGTACATATTGTCATCAGAACCATGGCGGAGGAAATCGATAAAACAGGAGGAGGGGAAAAGAAACGATGCAGAGTTCATCGACTGTCAGTCTTCGGTTATTCATAGACATCGGGATAGGACATATTCCACCTTAGGATGAGTGCAGTGTTATGCTTCTGAGCGAAGGCCCAGGTGTATACATGTATGTGTCCTCATCTGGAAGCGATTCTGATGTCCGGTGCCCCGCTAGTATTCTGAATCACACTTTCATGTGAATGTCTATTCACGATTGAGGCGCGAACGTTAAATCGTTTAATCCACTCGATTTTCTAATCGTGCTCACTCTTGTACTTGTGAGATGTCCGAAGGGAATCGGATGTAATCTGTATGCGGAAACCTGGCCAATGAAGTGGCCTGTGTGTGATTTACTAGACTCCTTTTGATGACATCATCATCATCATCATCGTTCAGCGTTAAACAGCAATTCAAGCCTCACTGACCGCTGCCGTTCCCCAGAGTTACACGTTGATGTAAAAAGTGAATATCCAATGGGAACAGGGAGTGGACCTACACAGGCGGGAAAAGATAAGATGCTGCTGCAGCCAACACACGGAACACAGCCTAACTGTACAAACGCACGTGTTTTCAATCATTCTGATTCGATAGGAAATGACAGCACGATCGCCACTGTTCACGGTTCAGTGCCATATCCTTGAGTGTCTCCAGCCAACAAGTCTTTTGGACCCCAACCACGAAGGCGTGAGACATTTACTTTACCTAAGTTCGTCGTACATTTTCTCATCCCACGTTGCCACGTCATCTGTTGACCTACACATGTCTTCTTCCATTCCTTGGGAGGAACACAAAATAGGGCACGGTATGGTAGACGAGTGTTCGTCATACGCAACACGTGACCCAGCCAGCGATTCTCAGAAGTGGCATCCAATACCAGATTCCTAACCTCAATATTACTCACCCGGTCACTCCATCCAATCCTAGCCATACTACTACGTCTCTAGTGCTGCAGACACAGTTGGTTTTTCATTTCGTTTAAGGCGTTTTTCACTTTGGCTCATTCTCTTCCGCTGTGCAAAGCTCAAATCCATTCTGTATTTGTGTCCTAAGGTCGCGTGTGAGGTGGCGCTTCGTCTGCTTCTTTTCCTCTACTTGGTCGGATTCAGTGCAATACTACCCAGCTGATCAATGATCTTTCCTTAACATCCAGTCTGTAGTCACTTGGCTATCGTCGGAAGGCTGTTAGATTCTCCCTTTTCGATCGGTTTTACTTTAGCTTTTGTTCTTTGGAGTTTTCTTTTTCAGTTTTTCTACCTTTGACAATCAGACACCCTTACCAGGTTCCTGTCCGGAATTGTCGCAGAATTGCGGACCTGTGAAATGCTCTTCTTTGTCTTTTCCGTTCATTTACAGTCCCTTCCTCTCTCTCTCTCTCTTCGAAAGGAAAATCACCACCAAGTTCTTACATGAGTGTTTCTCATGTCTTTCACAGTGTCCTTTGAATATGGGTCTACCTCTTATGCAGGAAATCAGACAGGGAAGCCGTTTGCCCGTGGGCCTTCCATCGTATGAATTTAATACAGGATATCCGCATCGGTTTGAATATCCTACATTTTGTAGGTTTAGAACTATTTACATAAAAATATGTTATATCTCCAGTGAACACAGATTATCGTATTTAATCACATTTATTCGTCATATATTCTTCTTTTGTTGGTATTCGTCCTGTAGGTAAATTTTTTTCTGAGCGGGTTAATGGTCTATTCGTCTTATCGAATATTATATAGTGTTACAGTTAAGCCCAGTAAATCCGTGATGGACTCGTAAGACTTCTGGTCTCAGAATTGGTTTAATGAACGTGATACATATATACGGTTGATGTTCATGTGCAGGTTCAACTCTCTCCGAGATGTATACCTTGCTTTAAGCCCACAATAGCCTAACCTTACAACTCTCAAAATTTACGCAGGAGATGCATTTTGTTTGGGGCAGCCTAAGGTTCCTCGGTAAACGGAATAATCTGTGGTGCTGGACGAGTGTTCATTTCGTGAACTCAACTCAAAAACTAGCATCTCACAATCGCGTATGCGCGGTGATTTTTCGTATTGGTCACATTATCTAACACATTCTCGAAGTTTACCATGCGTTTTAAACCCTCGAAACGCCAACTGTTACCAAGTGGGTATATTTTCTGAACCAAATCTCATTACACTAGATAAATTTTCACTCAATCATTTGTGGTAATTGAACTGGTCAATCTCACTAGGTGATCGCATGCTATGTGAACAGCCATCGCGTATCCCAGAAGCCCGTTTATTTTTCACTCCAAACAGGAGCACCTGCAACATCAAAGTGATGTTACTTCAGAAGTGACGAGTACATCGGAGCGCTTTGATCGGTGCTATACGGTCGACTCCATTGGGAATATCATATTGGCAGTACAGCGTCTAGGTGTGTGACACTGAAACTCATGTCGGTATCCGAAATAAACACGGAATGTGCAAAAGCCAAGTTCTTTTAGGGGTTTTTCACTCACTCACAAGATATGCTATCTTGCGAACTAATATTTAAGTCTGCATTTCTATGGTAAACGGAAGACAGGTGGCTGCTACCTGACTCTTTACCATGCTCAACCTGTTGCGATCCTATGCGGCTCTGTGTACGACGAATCTCAAAAGCCGTGGGATGTACCCCTTCCACAGCATTCGAACTCGATGCAAGCACAAAGCTCTCATGACCGCTTGATTTATGGTACTTCTGAGAATCATTGTGAAGAAAGTTACGAACAATAAACCAGTGATGTATAGACCAATACAGCATATTTCCACGGTTTATATATATGCACTTCGCACAAATCTATGAGCAAATCGTACGCCGTTCAAACCACTTTCAGTAGGTAAGACAATGAGAGTGGAATTGGAAAGAGGACATTTTGTGCGGTTCATCAAATATGATAGCCCTTCCAACTCCCACATGCACGTCATGGCTGTCCATCGAGATTCGCGGTTTGTCAGTGGGCTAGCAGGTTTCCTAAGCCATACTGAAGAAATGACTTTGGAGGACTCTGGTCCGAGCATTTGATGAAACAGTCTAACCTACAAGATAGTACCCTCTGAGGATCCTTCGTATAGCCTTGTATGCTTTAAATTGATTTTGATTTGGAGTCATGCCCGGCCATAGATGTTATCTTATCACTCCAGTGCCCCTTTAGTGATTCTCTCCTGATATGGCCATGCGCGCTCTTGGAAGATTTGCTTCGATCTGTTGATCCTTGAGTGACCCATCTTCGCTTCTAGAGATTTTCTTTTGGGATCCACACCCCAGTGAAGATACCTACTCTTGTCAGTACTCGTACTTCCCTTGTCGAAGTTACAGTTTTCCAATGCCCCCTCTTTCATTTAAAACTAGTTTTCTCATCGTAGCCAGGTAAAAGTACTCTTCACTGAAAACTCAGCAGACGAGCGTGTCGGAAACTGAATGTCAACAATCTCACGCAGAATCGTGGCAGACTCCAATTTTTCAATAGCGAAACGAAGTTGATCCACTGAGGGTAACTGACTCATCTGCATGTGATACTGAGAACCAATTGTCCAAATTACATGATAGAAAGCTCAGTGACTGCATTCGAGCCTATTGAACAATATCCGCAGCAGTCCAGCGCTTTTTCAGCTCTCTGTGTATGGTGCAAATATGATCCTCGGAATTAGTTGTACCTTATCGTTTACGGTCTAGAACTAAAACCTTTTTGACTAGTATGAGACTGTACGATACAGATTAATAATGGAGCTTACGAGGATTTGCTTTTGGTGTTTTCGGGACGGCGCATTTTGATTGAGAGTACAAATTAGTCCTCTTTTATTTGGGAATATTAAAGTGATAGGTTTCTGTGGACAGTTATTCGTTTTCGCCCGGTACCTAATGGTGCCAAATACTTCTAGTTCTGTTTACAAACTCATCTTAGTAACGTTGATTCATGCGAGCGCTGATCGAGGAGTGTTCAGTAGTTCAAACAGCCATTGTGATTCAGATAAATTGTTGGACCTTAGTGTCTGAAAGTGCACGTTCGATGAAATCCTGCGTAAATTTTGTGAACATTTTTTCACTATCCTGCCGATTGTTGTTTTCCGTTGCTAGTTCCACTAAAATGCTGGTCACACCCAAATTTATGTATTTATTGTAAACATCATGTCGTTTAGAAAGGCTGTTTCTGAATACTTACATCCCCGAACGTGGTTTAATAGACCCACCTACTGACTCATTGAGACCTCAGTGTGATGAAGGCGTCTGTCAATGACTTGACAAATAAGGTCGACTTTTAGAGCTTCCTTAACTAGCCAACTACATCGCATTTATATAGGTCAGATAAAAAACAGTAAAGATAATTGTGTGTTCGTTCGGGTTCTGTTTCACGATGGATAGGGGCGATGAAGAACTAATGTGCGGCTGATTAGTTCCTTGTAAAAATGAATGGTCGGGTTTGTTGTGTCATCATTTTGGCCGCGGACGACAGTAGCTTTCTTAGGGTTCTGGCAATTTTAATTGAATTGCCCTTGGCTCAGTGACAAATAGTCGGCGGTATTTGATATCTGTCGGTTTCAAGCCGCTGATTGTTTAGCGTAGTCTGAGTGACGTCCACATTTCGAGCAAACGGTTGGTATCAACAAGATAAGCGGCAATTTTTGCCATGCTAATCCATTTAGAGTGTTCCCCAATGTCATCGGTTTGTTCTCCTGTAGTTTGTCCAGTACACCTTGCTTGGCATAAAATGAGATCGTATTTACTGGAAGCTTGTCTTGCTCTGAAACGAGAAAACCGGTCTGGAGGTAGGTTTTAGATGTAGATCGCAATTGACAAGTATTCCTTACTTGCCTTTGTGTTCACTTCTCGATAACCTTCAAACATAATCCACACACATTTCGGTTTTATTTCCGCCTTTCAACTTATTCGAAGCGTTCCCTCAGCGGAGGTCCTATTTGTTGTTTGTGATCTCAGAGGTCAGGCTGACTGTTGATGGTGACAGAAAAGCACATCGTGGGCCTATTTCATGTCCCTGCCTGTGGAGCCGACAGCAACAGTCGCCTCAATCAGGTTTGCTCTGTCCGTAGACTGTTTCTGGTATACACAAGGTTTTGCTATAAAAATTGATATCGGCTGACGTGACCCTCTCCTTCGGTGTCACAGCATCCGGTCTCAGACTGACCGCGTTGTCTTCGGTCACCTGTGATATCGATCAGTCGAAGACAACCGTCCTTGCCCACATCTGTGAACTCAAATCACTCCTTGGTCCGTGCTCGCTTTTATTGGCGCTTAGTTTGCGGCTGCACCAACAAGAAGGCTATCCGTCCAACACAGCTCTTGTCCGAAATTTATATGCCTTTAGCATTACAATGAAATGCCGAGGATTCGATCGAACATTGGGAGCCGATTAAAACACTTCACGCGGCTACGGATACTACGCAAAAATGGTCATATGCGCTTCACGACCATTAGACCACGGTTGTTTATATATATATATATATATATATATATATATATATATATATATATATATATATATATATATATATATATATATATATNTAAGCCATCTCTCCCAATCAGCACGAAAATCATGAACCAGAATTTAATGAATACGCTTATAGAAATGTCAAGGCCCAACTATCGATGGCAGAAATCTAATCATTCAGTAAGTCAAAAAGAGCAAAGATGCTCAAAATCTATTCAACACACGAATTTAATGGACTAACCTTAGACAAGTCATCGTCAAAAAACCGCGCATTGGCCACAATTGTTTCTTTGGCCAGAGTTTTCAGTCGCGTTCGAGATACCAAACTGGATCCGGGCTCATTGAACGCAATATGACCGTCCGGCCCAATCCCGCCGATGAACAGATCAACTCCACCAGCTTTTTCAATCTCTTCCTCGAACCGTTCACATTCTAACTCTAAGTTATCGGCTGTCCCATCGAGCATATGCGCATTCTGCGGTAATATATCAATGTGCTGGAATCAAACAGAAGAGACGTCAGAATAAAGTCCCGATACTTTGGCCGCAGAAAGGAAATGAGAGTAAATGGGTTGGTATGCGAAAGATGATTGATATAATCAAGTGCCTGGTAATGATAAACGTTTGCGCCTAACCAGCAGCGTGAAGAACACAGAGCAGAAAACAAGTTTCCCTCAGAAATTCATATTCCAGTCCATACAACATGAAATAAATACAAACGATACATATATATATATACTACTTCCTGCTTCTATATATATATACGTATATATATATATAGAAGCAGGAAGTAGTATATATATATATGTATCGTTTGTATTTATTTCATGTTGTATGGACTGGAATATGAATTTCTGAGGGAAACTTGTTTTCTGCTCTGTGTTCTTCACGCTGCTGGTTAGGCGCAAACGTTTATCATTACCAGGCACTTGATTATATCAATCATCTTTCGCATACCAACCCATTTACTCTCATTTCCTTTCTGCGGCCAAAGTATCGGGACTTTATTCTGACGTCTCTTCTGTTTGATTCCAGCACATTGATATATTACCGCAGAATGCGCATATGCTCGATGGGACAGCCGATAACTTAGAGTTAGAATGTGAACGGTTCGAGGAAGAGATTGAAAAAGCTGGTGGAGTTGATCTGTTCATCGGCGGGATTGGGCCGGACGGTCATATTGCGTTCAATGAGCCCGGATCCAGTTTGGTATCTCGAACGCGACTGAAAACTCTGGCCAAAGAAACAATTGTGGCCAATGCGCGGTTTTTTGACGATGACTTGTCTAAGGTTAGTCCATTAAATTCGTGTGTTGAATAGATTTTGAGCATCTTTGCTCTTTTTGACTTACTGAATGATTAGATTTCTGCCATCGATAGTTGGGCCTTGACATTTCTATAAGCGTATTCATTAAATTCTGGTTCATGATTTTCGTGCTGATTGGGAGAGATGGCTTAGAAGCATTCTTCCATAGGTTCCTTATCATGCTACACCTTCATATTTTGTATGACTTTTGCTAGCTTTTATTGAAAATACTAAGAACAGATGGGTCGAATTAATAGAAAGGAAAGGGTTACACGCGAACTGCAGACTTGTTTCTGAACCGGAAGTTGGTTTCACTTGTTACTAGCCTGGTTAACGAATCAATGCCAGGTTCACGAGTGGCAGTTGGATCAACAAACCGGATTAAAACACAAACAAAGAATGAAGAGATGAACCTCTACACTTGATATGGCCGGAAGGCGGTAGTTTGCCAACTCTCATAAACACAACGGCCACCTTCTGCTTGTTGGAGTTGTGATGCATGGCATTTTGAGCGGTTTTGTGGTTATGGATTCCACTTATTTTAATCGTGTAGACAATGGTGTAGTTGTCGAATGACTCTCCAGTTGGATACAGCATCGGAAATAGCAATCATCTCTAACACGACGTTGATTAATACTGGGCATTCCTCAAGCAACCTCAAGGAGCGTATGGTTCGATACGTCACTGGATAGCAAATACCTTTTTGGAGAGCTAGGATGTCAGCTCTTCTATTGTAACCACCATTGGCATAGCATTTGTTATGTATCCTCCTTAAATAACTTAAATCTCCTTGGTGTCGATTGGGTCAGTAATCTTGATTTATGGGATATGTCAGTTAGTTCAGTTTGCGATATCAATATTCCAGCTTCATTGTCGTCTCCAAATTTGCCAGAAGTTTATGACGTTACAAACGTAGCTAACACGTTACGCCACACCAGTAATGATATGCGGGCAAAGCACGCTTAAATATTTCAGTCAGGTCTGAGGTTCTACACCAAAACCAGTTGATAGACCGTTTTTTCATCCGAAGGGCCTCGTGTCATATGCCGTTCTGAAACTTATAAATCAGGAGCTCGGCGGATTGCGAGCCTCAGGAGTAATAAAGCAAGTTAATTATTTTCAACATTGGCTGTACCTATCGTGGTGGTTAGGGAATCAGTCCGTTCCGTTAGATTATATGCCGACTTCTCCACTGGATTTAATGCTTGCTTGGAAACGAAGCAGTGCCCACTGCCATCCCCAAAATGATTTATTCCCTAAACTGACTTGGAAAAATATCTTCAAAAATGTGTCAGATCCTTGTCTCCAGATTGAAATAGTTGAGTCCAAGAAGGAATTACTAACCATGAATATTCATTAGGAATTATATCAGCACAACAGATTACCGTTTGGGGTAAGATGTGAAGCGGTCATATTCCAATAGATAATTGACACGATGCTGTCCCTTTTGCACTGGCCTACATGGATGTTATTGTCATCTTTACCAAGTCCTAGGAAGAACATCTGCAAAATCTAGATGAAGTCTTCCGATGGTTTGATTTCGTATTACGCATCACGAAGCATTCTTTCTTCCTTCCAAGCATGCAATTTCTTGGGTTCATCATTTGGTAAAAACGGGCGTCGTCCAGATCCGTCCAGGGTGTCTGCCATTAGACAAATACCGGCACCGACAAACAGCGGAGTGGCCATTACTCTTTTGTCCTATACACTACTACATGAATTACATGCCATATATGCCCCCATTAAACGAGTTACTGAAACGAGATTCCAGATTATGTTGGTCGAAGGAATGAGTATCATCACTTGACGAATTAAAGCGAGAGCTGACGTCCATTTTGATGCTTGCATTCGATAATCCCTTTCTACCTGTAATCGTGACAACAGTCGCCTCCGAACACGGGATTGCAATAGTGCTGCTCCATAAATTTCCCGATGGCTCACAAAAGCTAGTATCTCATGCTTCCCGAACACTTACAAAATTGAAAGATACTGCGGTCGGATAGAGAAGGAAGCTTTGGCTTTAGTATTTACAGTCAGTAAATTTCATGGGATGTTTCGTGGTAGACGTTTTGCGTTGTGCACCGATCATAGACTACTGTTAACCATGTTTGGTGCGAAAAAAGTATTCCTGTTCATATTCCAAACTGCTTGTAGCTTTGGGCAAAGGTATTACTTGGATACGATTTTGTAATCAAGTGCACATGTGCAGAGTTTCGGACACGCAAACGAGCTGTGCCGGCTGATAAAACGGAAAGGCCGCTGGCCCATCTGATGAGGATGTAATCACATCATCAGTCGAAGTAGATTCTGAGGCAAAATAAGCTTTCCATGAGTCTGTTCGGAGCTTGTCACTGACGTTCATCGTAATACGGAAGGAAACGAAACTAGTTCATTAGCTTCAACGCATAATCCATTTCCTAAAAACTGGCTGGCCTCGAAGTCTCACCGATCATTATCGTCCGCAGTTTTATCACCGAAAGGACGTTCTCACTATAGTGGATAACTGTCTAATACTATTTGAACGCATAGTGATCCTGAAATCCCTACAACTCTGGGTGTCAGTGGAACTACATAACAGCCTTTCGGGGTGTTGCTCGCATTAAAGCACTAGCTCGAAGTTACGCGTACTGGCCCGATATGGACGCGCAGATGGACGACTACGTGAGGCATTGCAAAGTGTTGGCTTGTTGCTAAGATGCCTACCAAGGCTCCACCGAGCATGTGACCCATACCAACAAGACAATGGAAGCCAGTCCGTGTTGACTTCGCAAGTCCAATAAATCAACATTCTTCCATTGCAGTAATTGTCCTTTATTCCAAATGGTCAGAAGTATTTCCCATGAAAACTGCTATTACGTCAATGCAATATTAACGGCTGTAGAACTTGAAACCAAACTTACTGAGGAAGCGTGAGTCCCTTCGTTTATCTGTGGCAGGCGCGGCTGTCATTGCTTGTTTATTACTAATGGAAGTCTTAATAAGCAGATTCGTGTGGTTAATCGATCGACCACCTTTCATTGAATAGGCATTATGCGGCCGATTATTTAGCTACTTTCCTCGGTCTTCAATGTTCCGTAAAATCTCCCGGATAACCGTTTGCTAACCACATTTTGGTTTGTGAAATCTTAAACCTGCACCTGATTTTGCATACCTGTTTGTGCATAGAGTTGTATTTGATATCTGCCCGGATTGTTTTTACGGTGAAAATGATGCACGCAACGCTCGTCGAACTATCTGTTCCCTTCATGCATTTTCGCATCTGTTTTGCTGGGGCATTGAAATTGGTTGCTCATTAGACTTGCAAACAAAATTAACTCTACTCGAAAGTAAATTCAAATCCTTGTGGATGTCTATTTTCTCCTCACATCGTATTCGGTCAAATTAGCCAAAAATCCGTTGCCTACAGCCATTGAGTGTTTCAGCCCGGCTGCAGCGTATCCCATCTCCGTGACCCGTTAAGCCAACGGAACATGTTTTGGAAATCATAATCAAGTATATTCGCTCAAAAGACAGACCAAGAATATGTGTTCAGAAATGGAGGATACACGCGGCAGAACCACTACAATGTTTGCCCATTTTTCCTTCTAAAATGTTCAAGATTAACTGCAAATACGGGCGTTCCGTTTGTTGACAGGAGAATATTCGATAGGCTATTTGATCTAGCCCCTGACGTCCAATGCTCCTCTAGGGTGTTGTGTTATAACCGTAGTTCTGTCCTTCCTGAAATTTTTAAAGTAGATGTATGCTGTCCTTAAAACGCACACATAGGATTCCACTCCCGTGATCAAGTCATAATTGCCTGTCTTCCCTTCTTTACGGTGTTCCCTGCAGACCGGAAGACATGCTGCTTCTAGTACGTTCGCGTTTCAAACGTGCAATAAAAAACCCAAAAAGCGTTACGCTGACTATGTCGGTATTCCGAAGGTGTTATTAACTTCAAAAAGCAAGCCGTTCAAATCCCATTGAATTATCCGTGTGTAGCTAATATTTAGGGCTCTTTTGGCGACATTTCACAAACCAAACCTCTAAGGGAAGCAGTACATTTCCGCCGTTGGATAGGTTATGATCTAGATGAAAGTATGGGGAGACAAGTTAGGTTCACTGTACTCTGCAAGGGATAACGGGATGTGGTAAAATTTACCCAAATTCTGGCCAGGTCTCGGTAATGAACAGTGACCCTTTGAGGTTCAAGACATAGCCCAGAAGCTCCATATTCCAGAAAAACAATATCACACTGCACAGACCGCATGTACCTCTATGACTTACTTCAGGAGTCAAGTGGTCTGTGGCGTTTCAGCTTGACGGTCGTGTGTTCGATTCTCACAGCCGCTCAACTTCCCCACTTGGTAGTCCCTGGCTGGCCCTAATCGCTCCCCTGAAAATAATGTACTTTGTCTTCTCACTAAGGCACGAAACAAAAATAAAAAGGAAAGAAGGCAAGAATGGGAGGTGGTCTCTGGTCTCCGGACGTTTGTTGTTGCTCGAACAGAAACCAGAAGTAGGTATTAGCAGTAGGAGGTTATGTCTTCGTGAAATAATTCGCCATGTGATATCAACGATCAACTCACCATTAAGAAACCATGGAAGCACTGTATAGCTGTTTCTTCCTTGTTAGGAATCATCAGCAATGGATGTCCTTTGCGTCCGAACTGAGATGCGAACCAGGAACGATCGATTTTGAGTCGAATGCCTTAACCATTACTCTACCGGCAATGTCTCAACGGTTTGTTGAACTTCACTACATGATTTCGCACCTCCGTCACTGATTTGCACGGGCACTGGCCGCCGAAGCGCAGTAATGGAACCTTACTTCCCTGTAGTTTGCCCAAGTACGACAAAGGCTTTGGAAATGATAAGATAAAGATTTCGTCGATCGGTGTGGGGCCCGCCGTGTTCCTTCAGAGTCCCTTATTCGTGACTCACGACTGGCCTTCATTGCCAGTATTGGTATTTCGCAAGCGCTAATTTCTTCAGTGGAATCTCGTTTAGTTTCTTTTTCTAGATACACGCCACATCCATTTTGTCATGAAAACTATTAACTATTTGTTTGTTTTTGTTGACGAAATACCTCGGGGAGACAAAACTGCTGATTACCTCTCCATCCTCAGCGTTGCCGTTGTTCTACCTTCGTTTTTTTATCTCAGGTTCCTCAGCGTTGTCTAACTGTGGGTGTTGGCACGGTGATGGATGCTCGCGAGGTAATGATTTTGGTTACGGGGACCGGGAAAGCCCTGGCCTTAAGCAAAGCCATAGAAGAAGGTGTCAGCCACATGTGGACAGTCTCTGCTTTCCAGGTACGTTACCTCCTACTCCGCTCCATGAAGAGTGTAGCTGATCTCACACATACCACCTGTTGTCGTGTTTTCTTCCCTCACTTTCAATTGTTTTCGTGCACTTTTTGTTGTATAGTCATACTAATCACGTCACTAAATCCCACGCGTTCAATCAGTCAAATCCCGTTTTCGTCAAAAAGAAGACTAAATCAAGTGGCCTCAGGCCTGCCAAAACGTCTCCCGTTTAACGATCAAAATTCTATATTATAAATAAGTTTATACCTGGTGTAACCAAACTCCGCATGGGTCTTCGGTCTTATTTTTCGTTTGTCGACCCCTGCTACCTCATCCTGCGTGTATTCAGGACATTCTTTGTGTTGACGCTATTCCCATCCTGCCGCTGACCATAGTTGCTCGCTGAACCGTAAGTTTGCTTTGACTAAACACGGCCATATCACACAAGAAGGCGTATTGGTTGCCTTTATTCACCAACGGTTCTTTTCTTTTCAGGCAGCTGGTTGGTCAACCTTGTCAGCTAAGTATAGCCATATATGTCATCTACTTGTCCGTTATATCCGGGTCTGACTGACCCACCATCTCCGCGCCTCCGGACCTGTGTTCTGATGACGCAATTGAGCACAGGAGCTTCATTCTGAGTTTCGTTCCGGTCCGTCATCAATCAAACACAGTCCCATGCAAGGCTGACATCAGGAGCTCAGCCGATTTTTGTTATACCCCAAAAACCAAAGATCAAACGTTCAAGGCCATTTTCTGCAATCACGACGCTAGATAATCTCCCGTTTCCAGCTATTTGAGTGACTTACTGAACAAAGCGAATCCAGTGGTAGCCAAAGCTGAATCAGGAACACCATGCGGCAAACGAGGATGAGGGAAATAAAAATGTATACTATAACAAAAACGGGAGCAAATGAGGGACCAGGTAAAATGATCCGATCAAAGTCCGGATTCAAAGCACGCAACACAATGTATGAATCAGACAAGACATGGAGCCATGGTCACCTTATTCCAGTAAGGCGCAGTGAAGAATCAACAAGTTCGACAGTGAAAATTAAAAGAATGTTTGGATATTAGGGAAAATCAAGGCCAATCGGAGAATAAAACAGGCGACGATCACGTAAACAGATAGATTTTGACACACGTCTTATGGTCGTTGCATGTTTTGTTCAAATTTTGGTAGAAAATGGATACCGCACATCCGTAGTGATGTCAGCCAAAATAAATCCGTTTTTGTGTAGTTGAAAGAGACATGGTGAACCGTTGAACTGATCACAAAATACAGGTTGATCTTATTTTTTCAAGCCCCTACGAAGGTGTTTTTGTTTTATAAAATCTCAATTTAGTTACTGGCTTGAGGGTCTGATTCATTGCCTATGAAAGCGGCGGGTCATCGCCAGAAGGCGACCGTGAGTCATCACAAACTACAATCCGGAAGGCCTAAACAAAGCAAACGAGACCAATATTTGAGACAATTTCACATAGCTGGCGACGAAAAATCAAAACGAACAGGCAAACCTTAATTTGTAATGTGATACTCCCTCTCCAATATCACGTCCATCTCTAATCAGACCTGAGCTAATGAAAGTTGTCGAGTGGGGCTACCACTAAGGATGACTTCGGGCAAAGATTTCAAGCATAGATGAAAGAAGCTCCGTATTTGAATGTCTACGAATAAACTAATTTCAATACTACTTTAGATAAACACTACCAACTTCGGTACTAGACTACTCCTGTTTTGGATCTACGGAACTAAAGTCGATAGCAAGTGTGAACGGTCGAAATTATCAAGGAATTTCTAGCAATGACAAGAAAACTTCTATCATGGAGAGTGAAATAAAGCAAGGGCCATTCAAGTATGGTTTGGGAAATCTAACATCCTTTGACGGTTCACATGTGTAGTAGTAGTAGTAGTAGTTAGTTGGTACAATTTGAACTAAAATTTTTTGACTGACGTGTGCTGCGTTCCCGAAACAGGTTCACGATACCCGAATTCCGTTTTCGTAGCTCAGATATTACCTCGGTCTTTAGCTTCATGTGTCTAGTTTCTAATTCTCCCAGTTATTCTGACGCCGGGATCGCTTTCAACTCGAGATGTAAGAGACCGATTAGTCCGGGTCCCAATCAACAGTGGTTCATATGCTGTTCGGTTAGGCGATCCTGCGGGTGTCAACTGGAATCCACTAGAACTTCGTTATCTGTTTGTCCTATCAGTGTATGCCCCACCCCCACTGATTGCAGCTCCCTCTAGGCTAGGGTCGAATTCTGTCGGAACTTTTCCCATTTTCTTCGAACTACACATTCATTGGACGTTATGACTGTTAATGATCATTGCTATACTCAAGTAAGCCGTTATGGATCAACGACAAAAAGGCAAATCGGAAGCCCACCTGGTACCGCACGTTGGAAGATATGCCACGAAAGTTCATTTCTGTTTTCCGATCATCGTGTGCGAATAGCCGAAGCGTAATTAATGCTTGCGGTGACTTTTCACTTAGCTTTTCTGTTAACTTCACTAGTTGCTCCATGCACCCAAAGTGGTGAGTTTCTAATGTCTTTTATCATATCTTCGAGTAGGAGTATTACGATGTATATGCATTTTCAACAGGAAATTTCAAAACGAACTTAGCGTTCAACTTGTAGGCTGCTTTACAGCTCAAAGCAAACTACCTTACAACCAATAAGCAAGTGTGCGAATTACACTGTGCATAAGTGCGGGTAACGAAGAATGCAAAATTCGAGCTTTTTGATGATATTCAGGCAGCTTCTAAGGCCACTGAAAGGATGTTGTGTATTTGATGGAATTCTGCAAATAGAACCATCATAAGTAGTGTTTGTGATGCCGTCAACAAGTGCAACTCTGGATATATCCCTGCATCAGAGATGTGTTTTGCAAAACAAATGAAAACATTCTTTTAATCAGCAGTGGACAACAGTTAAGCCAGCGGGGAATAATCCAAGGGGTTGCGAATTCCGAAATGTATTTATGAGATTGGAAGAGAATACGTAATTTGAAAACGGTCAAATATGGTTCTCTAACCTTCCGACGCACTTGAGTCGCGTTCTTGGGCTTCAAAATGTTGTTGGAAAGTAAAACCGCAGAGCAGTTAATTTTGGAATTACAATTCGCCACTCTCGGAAGTGGGGATTTTATCAAACCAATTTCAGTTTGGTTCTTTGGGTGGTGAGGAAAACGGCACATCTTGATTATTGGGTGCAGTCTATTTCCTGGAGTAATAAAGATCAAATTAAGATGTATTTGACCTACTTTACGCTATGATAGTGACCTCTACACTATAGGGCTCAAATCCAACCTTTGTTGACCTATTTGCATTCATTAACTGAAGGTAGAAAAGATAGGAGAGAGAGGAGAAGGACTGCATTTTGTGGCACTCTGTCGTCAATGATTAGTGGTGAGGACATCATTCAGCTGCGGTACCTAAACTGAGCCCAGTCAGTGAACTAATCGTCAATCAGTTTTCGTGAACTTTGATCAGGTCCTGATTCCCATAGTAGATTGGACAACGTTGGTCTGTCCAAACTACGAAAGCGTTTCTATCGTCCAATGATAACATTATAATTGTCATGAAGGAAGTCCACTGTATCTGTTCCTGGATACCCACATCCGGTGTTTGTGTTGAGTGCACTATCCCCAGTTGCATCTACGGTTAATAATCGGTGATAATTCGCTCATACTCGCTGCATAGCTAAATAAAGTGAAACCGAAAATAAATTCTTTTTATTGACGGAATTTTATCGTATATATACAAGTACTAAATCTCCGAACCTCTGCAATTGGTACTTGTCTTACCGATTTTCCGGGTTACTATCTTGTTTGGTCCTGTTTGTTTGTTGGATTTCAATTCCACATATAGTTGGATTCACATGCTTGCGGAGGTCGGACCGCTTACGTTTATTGGTTGAAAAAGTTCACTATATGGTTGATTATATATATATATATATATATATATATATATATATATATATATATATATCTAAGCCAGTTTTGAGTTGAACTGAAGCTGCCGTTGCTTTTTCGCCCAGATTTTCCCCTCAAGTTTTCCAGATTACTTAGATTATCGGATTTTCCGGAGACAATTCTGTGCATAATTATGACCAAGCCAAACGGTTCATTCTCCGTAGTCTAATTGCCAAATGCCACTATTCATTTATTTTCCCGTACTTAATCCATAACCGTTGACACGTTACTCATAACAAGTACTGTAGCTTCATTTAGCACGTGTGAATTTGCTTTTAGGAGCGCTCTCTTTGTATCTGCGTCATCTCAAGTCAATGGTTTGTTCGACCTCGTATCCCGGTTACCCTATTGTTTCACTTCTATATTTCCCACGCATCCAATAATCGTTCAGCATCACAGGCACGCGATCTTCGTCGTGGATGAAGACGCCACTCTGGAACTGAAGGTGAAAACAGTTCGCTACTTCAAAGGATTGGATAGTGTTCACCGAAAGCTGAACGAATAGCTCGCTCTTCTATATCTGTATTTTTTGAATCTTCACCTTGTCCTCTTCCACTTCATCTTTAAATAATCTCAATTTATATATTGATTCTCCTGCCTTTGCTCTTAGATCTCTTCTCAGAGTTACCCTTATGATTCGTTCACTTATTAATCACATGTACTTTTGAGATAAATATACGCCAATTAGCTATCCCAGTTTGTATACGACTTTCTAAGTTGCACGCTAACTGACTTCTTCTCAGACGAGTAAATCCCATTGTCCTGTGGTACTTTTTTGTGAGACAGTCAGGTAAGAATAAGTTTGTTGTTTCCACTTCTGGATATATCTATCTAAGCAAGCATGTTGCCGGTGATACAACATTGAAAAAATAAAATGGTTCAGAAAATGGGTATATGAAAGAAAGACGATATAAGCAAATTTTTCTGCTTTCACCGTACGTCTTGTTATTCTTTGTTCTGATTTTGTTTCTTTTTTACCAGGTGCTAGTTCTGCAGGTAGGCTATGAAACATTGGCGCCACTGACCTCGACTCTACGCCACATATTTTGTTAGTTCGAACCCACGTCAGTCTTCATCTTTTGGGTTCCAAGCAGGAAGAGACGAGAAACGCCTACCGCTGCCAAAACCGAAGCTAACTTTGTCATACTTCTACGCCAAGTCAACGTGACCACCACGTCGCTTCTTACAGTCTTGCCCAACACGTGCAGAAAAGCACGATAATGTAGACAATTTGGTTCCATGCCAAGTTTCAGGGTCACGGTTGCCTGTTCCCTCTCCCCCGTGTAGTGGGTCCTGGCAGCTAAGTGGTATGTCTCTTCCACTGCACTTATACTTTGAGGGCACCATAAAAACATTCACCAAATATGCCCAAGGCACCGTAGGTGGTTACCTCAGTCGGAGGGCGTGTCCGCATCCAATATATAATAACGCACCTCGTGCTCCCCTCCGCAACACCTTCATCACTAGTTCTAACCGAGCTCTCGAGGTATTTAATGCAATTGACTACTTCCGGCCGATCATCAGGAACAGCGAGTACAACCATAGGCTCTTGTCAGTCTTGAAGAAACACCTTACACTTTGAGAATACGAAGCACAGTAATTAGCTGAATTGTTACGTTTACTGACCTATTCAGATCCCGTGTGGTTCTATGTCATCCCAAGTTTCAAGGTCAAGGTTGGCAACTCCCCGTCATCCCACCCCGTGTGATGAGTCGTAGAAGCTATGTAGCCTGCTCCTTTCGCTTCACTCATGCATGGTGCATGTGATGAAGAAGACTATCTCAATCGCTAAGCGGTCCATCACATTGAATTCCCTGTGGATTGTCACTCAGCAAAGCCATATCGTCGGGATACTTTGAGCCAAAGTTGTTCTCTGGAAGAAATTCAATTACATCATCCAGCACACCAGAAAAATCTTTTTATAGAACATTGTCTATGGCGACGTCAAAAATAGGCGGGGATATAGGGGGAGTCTCGACGCACTTCGTTGGAGACGACACGCGATTATCGTTGACATCTGAAAAGCAAAATTTTACTCTAGGAAGTATCGGAGATTAATGATTTGACGGACACATTCAAAACCAAGGCGAAACCTGCACGGATCCTTGAAAGTTTGTTCTTCACTTGCAGATAATGACAGTTACTAGCGGCTTTGACGCCGTCACTGCGCAAATCCTCCTTAAAAATGAGAATAATCGATTCCCTTCACAAAGACAGAGCTTTCTCGGAATACCAAACCTTGAACAAAACTTTAATTCCCCTTACTAGTTCCACTCCTCCGTAGTTAAATACAACTGGGAAAAGGTAGCCAGAGCCTAACGCTCTGTGGCGTTTTAGAACTTGGATTCCCCTGCAGATTGCCTCAGAAAATCGATCTGTTGAAACACACCAAGGAAAGTGCATCGGAATAGGGATGAGACGGATCGGCGCTAGAGGCCAGCTAAGCTGTGCTTCAACGTGTTTCGCCCAGATATCGTTACTATGGATAGGTGGATAGGTGAACCATCAGATTCAGGGATCGTTTCGTTCACACCCAATGCTTTTCCACCCGTCGGTTTCCGTCGGGATGGACTGGCGCGCTTCAAGAAGGCACAGACTAAGGAGAAATTCAGGGTATGACAGCTTTTCAGGCCAGGCCACAGTTTACTTAACTAGAAAAATGCAAGACATTCTCGGTAAGCGACTAGTGCCCGTTAATGTCATTAGGCGGAGGCAGTTCTAGCCTTTTAGCTAGTGATTTTCGAACAATTTATAGGTGAGTACGATCATTTAGCTTATCCCAATCCAACCGACGCTCCGGCATACGTTTTGAACGACCACCAAATCACTTGTCAACCTGATACACTATTGACGCGTGGTCGGAGTCGAGAACGGTGCTCCAGTACGCCGGAAATCCTGTAGGCATTTGCGATTGTTGACCAGAAGAGAACAGGCGGCAGGCGGCGTACCAGTGATTGGCACATCCAAAATTCGTACTTGCGAGGAGAATTCGACGATATTAACGCAGAACCAAAAACCGTTCCCATTTTTTTCAACGACAGAGGTGGAAGCCGAAAAGGTCTAAATGCATTTCTTCCGAGGATAGCCAATCTGCGCGAGCATTCGTATCTTCTGGAATCACTGTCACTCCTCTTTGTCGTGCATCCTTTGCTAGTATGTCTCCGATTGCATCTGGATTGTTATCTGTAGACTGAAATTACATGCGCATTGCACCTTCCAGAGCTACGATTGTCTACTCACTAATCTGGAAATCTCACTGCACATAGGTGTCTGCCAACTGGGTGCAGCCTCAACTCTTCGACTGAAAGCCAGAAACCGCAGTCTCAGAGTCCTTACACAGGCGCAGACGAGATTTCACTAAAACATCGGATAAGGACATCAATCGAATGATAGATCTCGAGTCTGGAATGTGGGTTTCTTGGATGCAACACATCGATGACCGGGATCTGCAGTGTCTGAGCTAACCACGCCTGTTGACCTATAAGCAACCGCGTTCGTACCCTGAATTTGACTAGTTTTGACAGCCATTGAGAACAAAGAATAGCATCACCCAACTGAAGTGGATTCGGTTAGATTCGGGTGCTAGCTGAGAGAGAACGCTAGAGAACAAGGATAGAGCTTTTTCCAGTGACACTACCGTCGGCATGGCTGAATGAAGTTTTCGATGAATAAACATGTGTGGAATGGGAAAGAGGGTAAAATTAGCCATCACAGGAGTAAACCGTTGTGTAGGTTGGATCATTTTTGAGTAACCAACGAGCAAAAAATGTTCCTTGTAATACCAAATGTATTCATTATTGTATGTTCAGTATGCTATCGTACTGATTGGCCGCCCAGTCTAGAGTAGTCCTTTTTATTTGATGTACAACTTCTGAGTATCCAAGTCCCATCTGCATAGCAGCGACATCATTCCAGGCAACCCGAGTTCCCGGTTGATCAGTGGAAAAGCTTGTCGACTCGATGGAGCACGATAAGGAGCAGTGATTTTACTCGTTGTGCCGCAATACTATCAGCAGGATCTTATCAGACAAAAATCGACATTGCCGCTGTTTGTCTGGGGCTGCTAATTCAGTGATCCTGGGTTTGTCTTATTCACAGCTAACCACAGAAATGGTGGTTATCACCTTGTTCACTATCTAGGGACGCACCCTGTAGTATATAGTCTTGTCCTAACTTCCGTCTGAACTTAGGACCTGGTTGTTTCTATTTTGAAAGAAATTATGGGTAGTTTAAAATACAAGCCACGAAGACGTTACAATGTTTTTATTTCGGGGAAATGACTGATTTGCGGAATTCTAAAACCCAAGGGCAGATTAACAAAAATCATGGATTTGAGATGAATAAAAAGCGCCGGAAAAACGGGAACTGAGGAAATTTTGGCGAATGACACTAGTACCACACTTCTATCATGCTTTTGTCAAAATCCGCAGTTCTTTATCCTCGACGTACAAAAATGAGCAACGTCACTCGTGAGTAGGTCAGATCCAAGTGCGTCGGAATAATCAAACGCTAATGATTGGTGATGAAGTTCATATTTTATAACGGCTGACTTCTCAAACAAATGAGAAACGGAGATGATCGTATGCTCCGCAGTTGTCCGTTCCAATATTGTCAAATGCTGCACCGGAAAACTGATTGAAGAAGACCCAAACGATTGACCTTTTTCGTTGAACGTTCGGCCACATCTCGCATGGGCACCACATGTTCCAACTTTTAATGTACAAGGACATCAAGAAAACTAATGCGGTGGAAACCCTACTTATTTGGATTTTAATGAAATTCACCATGTGCTATCATGGCTCGACTCACTATTATTTGGATTTAATGAACGCCTCTTCTAGTAGGTTAAAAAAGAAGGCACTTGGCGAGAAAAGGTAAATTTGATGAGCGACGTGTAGTTGTGCATTCAGGATCCTCCGATAAAACTGGCGAATTGTCAAAAATAAAGATCACTGAAACACTTAACGGTTTCACAAGAATAGATGCGGAAAAGCAACATAGAAACTCATTGAAAGTATACCAAGTCGTCTTGGTTTTAAATTAATACCCCAAAATTCTGGTAACCAATCGACATGCTAGTGCGCGCAAATTAAATCCCTTTTTGGAATTGCAACTTCAGACAACTTTGTAACTCACTTTTGATTGCCCATAACAGCGGTATCACTGTATCATTTAGTTCAGCCGATAGCTAACTTCATCTTTACGTTTCCCGATAGCTGGGCATACTTTCTCCTGAATACTGTTTTGTTTCGCAACTTCTTTCATGCTCGTTCAATTTTCTCTCATCAATCTTTGGTGGCCGTAAGTCAAAGAGCTCTTTTCTTTACACGCACGTTTAAGCTGTCCATATCGACAGGTGCGTACAATAGCATGCCAGGAACGACGTATTTTACTACAGTCTGCCGCCGTGTTTTCATATCATCTCATTGTTGGCGATAGGAATATATCACGCGGACCATACAAGCGATAAATATCCGAAACTCACTATTTCTGTTAGTCAAGGGATATATATATATATATGTATATATATATATATATAATCGTGGGAACACTCAAGATAAGAGACATTTAAGAGGGTGATGTTCATCAGTCCCACCCAAAGGGGAATAGGATAGAGATACATTAACTGCCTGGGAACATCACACAAATAATGGAAGTACACTACCATTACTGTCTCCAACTTGTTAATGTTGCAACATCTGAGGCGAAAGCTTACGGTGGTCACATCTCAGATGTTTAGCTAGTTTCCCGTCAGAAATTTTGTGGAAAAAATTTATGCCCGCTGTTATTGCGGAATATTCCGGTACTTTCTGATCCGATTTCATCTCACCTGGTTATCTGTCCATCCAACTATGTAGCATCGATTTTCTTAAAGGTAATAATCTTTTCCATCATTTGTTGACTTCCTATTGCCTCACTAAACCTATATTTGACTAGTCGTCAGTGAGTAACATCGCTGATGTTTGTGCGTCCAAGCAAAGGGGTTAAATACTTGACTGAAACTTGATGGAAGAGTGCATGGGAAAAGTCGACGTCGGCTAACTGAAGATCGGGAGTAGGGGAGATTACTGGTCGGCCAGATGGGCTTTCGACCAACTTGATCAATAAAAAAGTAATGTAAACGAAGCCTCACTCCATGAATGGCTGAAGCATTAAATTATTCGGTCGGTTTGAGGATCCCATGAAAGACTAACGGGGATAGAGCGATCGTCTCGGGATTTTTGCACCGTAAGAGGCGAGTGTGGATCTGAATTTGAGTCAATAGAAAGAAGAATTAATGAATAAATCCGCTAGACTAAATGGATCTATGGGAAGGAAGTGAGTCAAGTTAAATTTCAACTGGGAGTTATCAAGTTGTTTGGTAAAGACAAATTTAAAGCACTGGTGGGACCCCAGATGGAGATTGAACTAAACTAAATGAAACTGATGCATGGCAAGCAGAGCAGTCATGATTGATGTTGGTGGTGTTAGCGTAGGAAACGAAGCAACATAAAATGGCATCATCCGCAAAACTGGTTAAGGTTGTACTTTTCGGATGAATCAACAGTGAACTGGGAGGATTGGATGCAGGTACGGAACCTTGGGGAACACTATCATTCAAAGGATGCGATTGAATGAAATCCCATTAACTTTAACGAAGAAAATCAGTTTGCCAAAAAATCTTAGCATACACGAAGTGAACGCTGGAAAGAAGGTATTCTCAACAGCATCGGAGTCGGTTGAATTCCGTTCAGGTGTCCAATGGGACCAAGTGCGATTCTCAGAAACAGCCGTTGAGGACCGATCGGTGATAGCCTTTAAGTCACTCATAGTACGATGCGAGGGTAATGTTTTTTTCAGTTAACTGTCAAACCGAAATTTAGGGCCATGTGGAATATGTCGATGATGTTTTCTATAATTAAAATGTAGGGCTAATAGCATTTTGTATGCAACTCCTCAAAAATCAGCAGCACAATGCTGTTGATAGAATATGTAGTTACTTGATGTTTCGACCACCTTGAGTAGCTTTCTCAAGGCAAGGTTTACAATCAAATGATCTGGGGTAGTAGTAATATGTTAACTGGTACTGCGCATTTTACACACAATCTTGTGATACCAGATGACATGTAACCACTGCCCCAGATCGTTTGATTGTAACCCTTGCCTTGAGAAAAGCTACCCAAGGTAGCCGAAACGTCAGCCAGTTACACATTCTACGGACAGCGGCGTTATTAACTTTTGAACAATTGCATGCCGTAAATCTATCACACGGCTCATCGACTTTTCGATACACTCCGAACCTCGTTCGGTTCAGACTTGATGACAGTATAACCACTGGAATTGGAAAAATCGTTTTGATAATGAGCCTCCAAGGGACACTTTAAGCTCCACGGTTAACGGAATAAAAAAACGAATTTGGAGACTTGTCTCTAATGCATTGGGAGAGATGAATAAAATATCGCGCTCGTCGGTTGATTTGGAAACATTCAAACTGCGTACAATTTTGTAGATTTTCTGCGTCTTATTAGAGAGGAAAGAAGGAATACGTAAATGAAGAGACCGTAGATGTTAAGCTGGTCAGGTTGCTTGTAGTTCGAGTCCGAAAACTCAGCGTTCTCGTGGGGTTCTCAGATAGAAAAAAAGCCAAAATAAATGAATAAGATGAAAGTCGATAGTCCGGACATTACAAGAAACCGCATCGCAAGAGACCAGAATGATCTGCCTCCAGTGCTGGGTCTGTGTAAGTGTATCTAATTTACGTGGATAGCATCATGAAGTTGATCTGGACGAACGTAAAAACGTTTAACAATGTTTTAATAATAGTCATCTAGTGAGCTGCGATTTGTCGGACCTCGAGGATCATGGAACGGCGAGGTCTTTTCGTCGTTTCACCCCATTTCGTTATTGATTCAATAGTATAAAGGGGCATTGAAAGGCTACCGAAGGTGCCCACCTGGAAACTCCGCAGTACTAATCATCAGACAAGATGGCCATCTTGAAGAGGAATCCTACTGAACACGAAAACAGGTGGAGAAGAATGAAATTGGCGACAACTGTCTGTTTGAGGATAACAGACAAGGAAACCACAAAAATATTGGAATAGTCGTCCGACGAACCCACAGTAAACGGGGGAACGTTATAAGAATTGCTGAAATTGTGAGGTCAAGATAATTGACCGGCGTCTAATATCAACGGTAAGTTCAGTCAATTGACACAAGGTAATGAAAGCCTTCTAGTTATCACAGGTCATCTAATTCTTTGTGACTAAATGCGGACATTCAATTCATCATGCTACATTGATCGATATTTTAGGCAGCATATATAGGGAATCATACGTAGGTGGAGACTGCTGTCATATTCTTATACAGTATGGTGAGCAAACAACAGTTACGCACTGGTTACCGCAGTAGTAAGAAGCTAATATCTAATGGCGCATCTATAAATACTGAGAAACATCACTAACTATGTTACCTCGAGTAGTGATGAGACGTTTGCAATCTAAATGCCAAGCTCAGCAATGAGAATCTAACATAAAGAACAACGATTTGTCAACCATTGATCTGAGTACAAAAGACTAACTCATTCATGGATGCATGACCCCTTATGGCACCAAAGTGTCAAATCTAAAAATCTTATAGCAAGGTAAAACTGGTCGGCACACAAATGCCCTACTTCGGGGGTTACCAAAATTTACAAACCTGGAGTTTCATTGAGAACCGTATTGTGGTTGTACAATTCAGCCTACCACAAAACTGCTCGGTGGCTCGTGAATATGTTTGCCCCTGTTCGAACACCATTTTGTCTAGAAAATTCATTTGAACTCCCGAATTAGTCCAACAACAGATCAGTACTGAAAAAAATGCACTCGGCTGGTTTTGACTTCATTTCTACAGAAATGCCTATCTTATACAGTTCATTTCTTATGTGATTTCATTTTCACACGCTATCTTTGTTTAATCATTCCTGTCGAGTGCATTAAAGTCTTTATTCGTTAATGCGTCACGAACATCTGTTTTAATTTCTGAAAGTAAACATTTATTAAATTGGTGATATGGCCATTTGACATCCTTTGGGTCTGTTCGTAGAAAATGCCCTTGATAATAATTCGAGATTTTCTCCTTATAATTACTACGTTGAAAATATCTTGGTTTCATCTGATAAAGGATACTTTAACTCTTCCATCACTACTCTGAATTCTATCCATTCCAACTCTTTTATTTCTCGCGATGAGGAAAAAACAACCGTTTGGATTTCTTAGCTATTTTATTAACCGAGGGTTGGGATGGTTAGCTGGAGCGCAAAGTTGACACATTTGGAGAGGACGTGACTTACAATTTTCAGTTTCCGCACCAGTGGCACACAGAGAGGAGTTAGTTAGAAGCGCCTTCAACGGTGAACAGGAAATCTGTCACCACGATCAGATACAAAACGTAGAAGAGTTTACAAGAAGAACGTCACTAGTCAGTAGTTATCCGGAAAATTTCATTGAATGACATCGGAGACAGAGAAAGCTGTACAAAAAACCGATCGTCGTAGAAAGAAAGCAAGTTTCCATTTCTCCTGTCATGTAGAAGTTACTATCTGTTTAACTAAATTGATAGAAATCTCAAATGGGTCAGATACACGTGTCCGGGAGCATAATTGCATCCATTAGAAACAACCAAAATGTTAAGCTTTCAGAATCACTCAGGCTTTCTTGATGATCCCAGTGACTCACACGTGGATTATCAGTTGGTTTGCAGTCGCAATAGCGCACGCTTTGGTAAAGCTCGTCGCTGCTTAACCCAAAGGCTATCAGAGCACGTACCGGAAAATAGTTGTCAAAATCGTCGATCTATCGTGACGTAACATACCCGACCTCTTCGGCCGTAAGGAAAAAAAGCCGACTTTACCCACTCTTTCAAAGGTCTAGTGCACAATATCAACCCCAAACCAATGGTCTTCAGCAAGGCCATGCTTATCAGCAGGCGCCAGCTAACGCTTTGAGCACGGAAACGTTGGTCGAGGGTATTCGGCTATCCGAGCACTGATCCACACAACAATCTCCCGCCTATCAATCCACTATTTTATCGGTAAATGTGCACATAATGCTTTTCATCTACTTCAGTTCACTGTTATTCACAAATAACTATCTACAAATTGCAATGCTTTACGTTCACGGTCGAAAAGAATAAACGAAATGCTTGCATGTTCGTGATATCGCTTTCTCTGCCTTCAAATTAGATACAAGAGACTAAGCAGTGTCTCAAATTTAATTCAGTTCGTCCAAATAAATTAGTATGTTCTAGCAGTCCGTTGGAAGATGCCCAATCTCATCACTTGCTTCCAATCACATCGACCTATCCTTCAAGTTAAAGTTACCGAATAAACAGTAGTTCAAACATTGCTTTTGTTGCATGAAAACGAACCAAGTTCGGTTCACTTATTTATACGGAGAATCCGTCTGCTTTGGAACACACAATTCAACCAGATAAATCGAGTGGAAAATGTAGTTACGCTCCTGAGATGGTGCATCAATTACGGGAATCAACAAACTGAATTAAAGTTACTATTCCAAACAGATATGAATTTTCACTACTTTCGTGTGTGATAGGTGTTACTGAGTTGGGCACAAACGCGTTACAGTGCTCTTCTTATTGAACTGCACTTTCCTAATTTCATGGGGTTTCCACGCTAATGCAAGAATGCGTTCATGCGTCGATCCATTATGATTTCTCACTCCTTAGGTATTCTGTCCTTGTATTCAGTATTTACTCAATTACGGCTACACCACCAAGTGTACTAATGAACTGTTTTATGAAATGTGGGAATTCTACGGGGGTAGCTCACGCAACCAGTAAAATTTGATGCACATATGTGAATGGGATTTCCACGTGCGATGAACAAAGCAAGAAACTGCTCAAAGCGTATTCATGGATAAACAACCATGCCATAGAGTGCGACCAAGTAACAGCAACTGTCTCCTCTCCAAGATATACTAATGAGGATAAATACACAATTATTGTTCTAAACTTGGATTTTCCCGGGATTCATTTATTTTCGGCATAAGAGCAGTGGCACCTGGATAAGTCGCTGTCCAATAAGACCCTGTCAAATTGGGACAGAGAACATTTATTATGGCGACAGAATTTAGAGGCTTCATCCTAAAGTTAACAGTTGTGTTCACATAAAGACGCACCATATAAAATGTGAATAGGATTTCGTAAACGCACTGTATTGCACCAAAATTCCTGGGAGCGAATAAATCGGCTTTTGGCGTTCCATCTGTGTAAGTACAACATATCTTGGAGCTTTTCTACTCCTTGTACTGATAAGACATGGGAGCAACGGCGATTGATGAAGTACACACATTTTCATCTCAAAAATTCGACTGCCTAGCAATTTCGAAGCTTCGCGGTTAGAAATGAACCCGGCTTGCGTGCAAAGGGGACAGATGACGAAGTTTGCTTAATCCAAGCTGGGTTATTCTGTCCAAGTATGGATTGGAATTTATGCAGTTGATTATGAAGTTGGTAGTTGCATAGTTTGTTTTTTTAAGATTGCAATCTCCCGGTTGTGGAGTAGTGATTTTCATGAGCTTCTACGACGATGTCGACCGAGCAGCAAATCATTCACTGGCAGTGCAACAGTTTGCCCAAGGCCCACATCGTGTAGAAGTAAATGTAAAGGCTGTTATGTTTTTTTCCGCCGGTTTCCTATTGAGCGGTTGTGTTGTCAGCTGAAATATTTCTTGTTCGTACAATTTCTAACGATTATTATGCACAAAATAACTTGTTAAACCTGTTGTGATAAATACCACTAGCTTCCCAGCGAACTGCTAGGATGTAGCAATAAAAACACATCTTCACAGTCAGCACACATAGTGTTGATCTTCTCAAAAAGTATTAGCGTATTAATCCATCGCGCCATGAATAACAATTTAGTAACACTCTTGTCAAATGCCCCAGGAATCCGTAGTGTACACAGGGAGATGGACACATTCTTCGAATAGATGGGCTGTTGAATGGCACCACATGAAGTACTGATCAATACGTTAACAAAATCATGAAATTAACTTCACAGAAATGAATATCGACGTATCGATAGTCGTATCGACAAAATGGGCTGTAGAAATGAATGGATGCACACGTGCATCTGAAGCATTTAAGATTTCTATCAATTTGGTTAAACAGATAGTAACTTCTACATGACAGGAGAAATGGAAACTTGCTTTCTTTCTACGACGATCGGTTTTTTGTACAGCTTTCTCTGTCTCCGA
>LUCM01006514.1:17117-63308 GCA_008360955.1 Fasciolopsis buskii
TGGATGCGTGAACACCGGCAAATCTTTGGCTCAATGACATCCATGGAACGGCAATCATAGAACTCCAGTATGCAGAGAACCATTGAGTAGAACCCTCTGGACGCTGAAAATAGCCACAGATATCGATGCCGACCACATACTTTGCTATGACCGTGACAGATCATTTCCATTTTTATTAAACGAATTTGCAGACCTAGAATTGCTGATCTCAAACTCAAACTTTGTAAATTCAGTCCAGTAACGAAGCATTCCCATGCCATTGCATTACCGTCATCTGATTTCACAATGACAGTGGCATTGTTAAACAGCTTTTGTCTACATCACTGTGTTTAAATGTCTGACAGTTTCATTTCGCTCGTTCGCGTTGTGTGTGTGTGTGTGTGTGTGTGCAAAATGTGGGTTTCCAAAAGAATCTTCATGCAGCGTCAACGTCCAATTTGCCATTAAAAATCACGGAAGCACCTTTCATCCTTTTAAGGAGTCATCGCCAGTGCATATCCATCGCGTCGGAGCAGGGACGCGAACCGGGGACCAACAGCGGTAAGTCGAACGCACTAACCATTAGGCTAGTCGAGCGTTGAAAGCGTATGACGAATCAGTTAGAAATTCAAATTAAATCGCTTATTGTTGCAAACCATGTGAAATGTATTGCTCCAGACTTCCGTTTATTTTACGTTGACTTTTGTTGGTGTGCTGAGTAGCTGACTAAAACAAAATGCATACGGTTGCACACGAAGACATGAGAATTGCTAGTAAGTAAATGATTAGTGAGTTGGGAAGTTCTTATAACCCGTGTTACTAGTTAGAGAGGTGATATTTGCGCTGGTTGAAATAGTGAGTTTGCGTGCAAGCCACGTGATGTAGCCTGGTACAACTACACACTGGCCTGCATAGACAACCAACCAATGAGAACCGCGGTGACAGGCGGTCATGAAATGCAAACATTCCGCGAAGGTGATTGAATGAAACGCATGCCACCAGTCGGCCCCAACATGCGATGTCGTGAATTTATTCCAACGCTACAGGCACAAGCGTCGAAGTGTAACTTTGGAGATCGACTGGAGATACAATTACGTGACTGACTGATTGCTGGTGTAAAATGTCCCGACCTTCAGAAGAAATCACTGCTCAGATAAGATCTACTATTTGCCGAAGCTCGAAAGATTTTGAAGGATCGGACGATTTCCCCGAGGTTACACCCGAACATTCCGTCGTTCATTTTCAAAGGTCCCAGTCTCGTCCATCCGGACTCGGAAACCACCTTCTAAATAAATGTCAGAACAAGGGATCAAGCTGGTGAATCGCTGTTTCTCATGTGGTGAATTCTATATATGGCCTACATGCCAATTGCGTACTTTCTTATGTCGGTCCTGAGGGAAGACCGGAAACATTCAGAAGGTTTGCCAAAACAAGCCATACAATTTGAGTGACGAGAATTCTGTTGATGGTCCTTTTCATCACTGAACCTTCATTCTGAAGGTTCCCAGTATATGCGTCTTACTAGTCACCATCATCGTTCAGCGTTAAACAGCAAGGCAAGCCTCGCCACTACTACCTCTTCCCCAGAGTTACAAGTTTCTATAAAAAGAGTAAATATCCAACGAGAACAGAGTGTGGACCTACGCAGGCGGGATGCCGCTGTAGCCGACATACGGAACACAGTCTAACTGTACAAACGCACTCATTCAACCATTCTGATTCGATAGAAAATGACAACACGATCACCACTGTTCACAGTTCACTGCCACATCCTTCAGAGTCTTCAGCCAGTTAGTTGGCGAGTCTTCCGGACCCCAACCAGGAAGACCAAGACGTGGTGAGATACCTACTTCACCAAAGCTCGCTGTGCATTTTCTCATCCCACGTTGTCACGTCATTCGATGATATACACGATGCGTCCTCTTGTACTCCGTGGGAGAAACGCATAATAAGGAAGGACATGGTGGCCGAATGTTCGTCATACGCAACACGTGACCCTACCAACATAGTCCACTAAGTTTCATATGCTGAAACAAGCTATTCTCAGAGCTGGCACCCAATACCAGATTCCTAACCTCAATATTACTCACCCGGTCACTCCGTCCAATCCTAGCCATACTACGTAAACATCGGTTGTCGAAAACCTCCAAACGACGAACATCTCCCACACGCACACCCCATGTCTCGCAACCGTACAACAGAACTGAGTGCACTGTGGCGCGTTATACACGACCTTTCAACTTCAGTGAAATATCAAGCTGACGCCACAAATGCTTCAGTCCACCGTAAGCTGCTCGAGCCTTGGATACAGGCATATTTACCTCCAATCCCGAGCTTCCATCGTTCGACACGTAGCTGCTAAGGTGAGTAAAACGGGCCGCCGTTCTCAGTTACTCTCCATCCAGTATGAAGTTCGGCACTGTTGTTATCTAGTCCTGCAACAGTACTTTGCACTATGAAGGTGCAAAGCACATGCCAAACCGAGCAACTGATCTCGACAGTCTATCTAGTGCCCGTTGTGCATGGTCCGCAGACTCGAACAGGCACACGACGTCGTCTGCGTAATCTAGGTCGCATAGCTTCCCTCCACTTCCCAGTTCCACTCCTACATCCCGGAGATCTCCTAGAGCATTTTCCATCACCTCATCCATGATGAAGTTGAACAAGAATGGAGAGATGGGTCACCTTTGTCGAACGCCACTAGTCGTTTCAAATGAACGTGACAGTTCACCGTATACCCTAACGCGACCATAGGTATGCGAGTACAGTGCTCGCAACAGGTTCACAAACTTCGCTGGCATACCACTCCGGTGGAGAGCACTGAATAGTGCTGGTCGATCCACGGAGTCGAAAGAACCTTTCAAGTCGAGGAAGACTACGATCGTAGGGCGCCGGTGCGTGTGGCGCGTTTTGAGTATCTGTCGGAGAGTGAATATCTAGTTGATGGAACTACGATCTGGACGAAATCCGGCCTGCTGTTCGCGGATATTACTCTCGCGAATCGGTGTCAAACGGCGCAGCATTATCAAAGCTAACACCTTAGTAACTATCGGTATTAAACTAATTCCACGATGATTGCTACAGTCACTCCGTGTGCCCTTCTTGAAGATGGGTGCAATCAGTGACTCAGCCTACGATAACGGAATACGTTTCCTGTTCCAAATATCACGAATCAAAGAGGTAAGTCAATTCATCAGAACTTATCCACCCAGTTTGAAAAGAACTGGAAGGAGTTCGTCGGGAGCGGATGCTTTCCCCGCTTTAGAAGTCAAATATTAGACTCTACTTCCAATTCCGTTGGGGGGGGGGTCGACAGACGTCTCTCAAGGATTCGCAGCTGCAGACGTCATACTGCTGTATTTGATCATGATGCATCTCACACTTTCATAATTGACACTAGGAGTATGAAGTCCCTTACGCCTATGCAATTTGTAGGTGTTTTCTGGGGTTTGGTTGAAACGAACGGCAACTACGGTGCGAGGAGTAACTGGCCATTGGCTGAACTTGCTGGGAGAATGTGAGTTGAGTTCAAAAGAATGACGGGGAAATTGCAGAAATCAAGTTGTTAATTTCACGTTAGTCTATCCATTTTTGAACCGAAAGCAATGGGGTGGTTAAAATTGGCACTGGAGTTTGGCGGTGAGCGGTCTCTGCATCGAGAGGTAGGAATTTTGCAGAATGAGAGTTTCGGTACTTACTTGTGCCAGTAACCAACCACTGCAGTCAAAGCAAAGAGGTTCTGTGAAAGCTATTCGAAATCCTCTGAGCTCCGAGAATTCTAATGCAATTTTTGATAGCGCGCAACCTACAAATGACCTTCCATGGAAACCTAGATCTTTTCAACATTTCAAACGGGAACAAGTTCGAGCCGTATCTACAAGCCATGAATTTATATACAAGGTTGGAAATATTTCAATTGGTGGAATACGATCCATCCAATCAACTTCACGGGACGCTTGGATTTCACGAACGGGTCATTTGTTGCTTGTCTACGCAGGCCAGTGTGAAATTGTGCCAGGCTGCATCAAGTGGCTCGCACGTCAACTCACTACAGTTTCACATCCAACAGACTTCGCTATACGAATGACTCAACTTGACACCAGACTGTGCTTGCGACCGATCAATCCTGACTTTTCCGGCAAACTGTCATGTACGTATCATATTCCTTTTCAGTCCAGATTATGCCTACTGTGTTTAAGAACGCGGTGTTGAAAAACGGAGTAGGCAACTTAATTACTCAATAGCATGGCACAGTAAGCAATAAATTGTAAGAAGCAAAACATAGTCACTTGCAGTGATACGCGTCTGCTGTGGCTTTGTTGCTCGGCCCGCCCAGTCTTAAATGACGAAGTCACGTAACTTCGTTATTTCAAAATCTGAAAAGGCATTTATTTATTATGCAAAGCTTTAATGAAGGCCCTGATTCAATTTCTTGACGAAAAGACTAAGATTTATCTATGCAGAAGTTACAGCAAATAAAATACGGAATGGAAAATTCACAGAGAGCCACTCATCAAAAGTGGACACCCTGAGGCGGCCAACCAGGCTAATACTTGTCCACTGAGCCCGCGTAGTAACGACTATCGACAGCGAATCACGTAAATATGCAAAATTTTGTATTACAACACTGATCCATTATCACCGATTCGATAAGTACTGAAGCAAAGTAGTCGCCGGATGATCAAACTGAACTCGTCGAGGTGATACGCATGCACCATGCAACGGTGATGGAAGATGTCTATGTTGTCTTAGTTGGGCGCTTATTAGGGTGAGAATATTAAGATTACTTGCACATACCAATTAGTTAATAGGTAAACCAGCATGTGTGTGACTATGAATTAACAGTTCTCGGGTAACGCACCTACTCACTTAGGTGTTCGAACGGAACAAACAAATGAATATAGACACTATCCATTGCTTCTAATGAGCCCGCGACAGGAGGGATCCCAACGGATTCAACAAACAAATCGTCCAATCTGCCTTACTTGGTGAGCAACGATTGTGCACCCATTACCAAAGTTAGATTTGACGAAAAGTCCGACACGTATCTTCAAAGTGCAGGAGACTGTTGACGAGTCAACGTCATTGTTTTTTTGCAGTTCGGATGTATGTGTATAATGGGAGATGGATGTCCCAAAGCCAACTGGGCCCGGTACACGGTGCAGAAAAGGAATCCAAGGCGCTGAAATTTCGAGAGGCCTGGAACGATACAGTCTCAAAAATTCAGGTGTGGTATCGAGACGGCGGATAGCGAATCGACAACTACTATCATCACTCCTTGAATTATGCTGACATCGAGATAGGGGAACGCAAAAGCCACAAAAACCGGTTCCAGCTCAATTAGTCGAAAATAGTTGACGACCATCTACATTTGACTAATGATTCCGGTTTCTTTGTGATAGAATTTGCGCTGCCTCTAGTTTGTTTATTTTTTCTATTCACGTCGATCTGATTGGTTAATAAAACACAAATTGGCAAAAAAGTGCACTCTCAGTGAGTCGTACTTATGTCACGATAATATTGAAACAATTTGGACGAGCTGGAAAGCAATAATCATTCAAGTTTTTCGCATACACAATTAAACGCGAAAGGTTGTCAGTGGATCAATCAAGTCGACAATGCTACAATACTTTCACTCTACGCCTATCCTCAAGCGGGTCGGACTGAATTGAACCGATGATCGTCCGTAGGTTGTTTCGCAATCGCATGGGCCCAAGCGTGCCTCCATAACTGTTGTGACTATTGAAAACTTACTGATGCATCCCCGTCAGACCGAACCTATTGCTTAACTTTCGCCAATAACGAAACAACTAGGAACCAGTGGGTGAGAGAGAGAGACCTCGTTCGTCAACTTGTTTTCAGACCGTATCACAGATCGGGACAATTTGTGTTCTGATTGACATAGTAAACAGTGCAGATCACGTTTTGTTTGGAGATTGACCATTATGAAATTAAGATTAGGCGAACAATGTAGGTGATTCCCGTGGATCTTTTGCATATGCCCTCGTAAGTGTTGGACTCGTGCCCGAGAACAATATATCTACATGCGTCATATTATGATTGAACCATCAATATCGCATTCACTTATAACAATCGGAAAAAAGTACTTCAGAATCCCAAGATTCAACACACATACACACACACACAGACAGACAGACAGAGAGAGGGAGTGGATTTTAAGAAACACGCCCGCATTTTTATTTAATACACAGTGGGACGTCATTAAAAACAGGAAACACGACAGAGGCAGGAAATAAAATTACTGACATGGATCGCAAAAGTACACATGAACATGGTGATGATGAGGATCAGTGAACAAGCGAATTGTTGTGGTCTGACATTTTAAAAGCCCGAAACACGGCAGAACCGAATGGGGAATTCTCTAATTGTACGGTCAAAGAAAAAAAAATCACGTATTCGACATGGAAGAAAGCGGATTTCGGCGAAATGTTGGGATTCGAAGAAAGTATGAAACAAGCAGGAATCTAAAAGATGTGCATGGGGAGGTTATGTTGTAAATAGAAAACAAAATCAAGTGCGGGATCAGTTTAGATTGCTTTTTTTAAAAAAAAACCCGAGTGTTCTGTGCCATGCGAAAGCGTAAGTATATGCAAATCTGTGCACACTGATTTGGTGGTACGTGTGAGTTTTCGGGCTCGTCATCAAGGAGATAAACTACAAATGGGCAAGATCGATTTGCAACTGTTTTTCCGGGAAGAAAACAACGAAGAGTGCAGCAAAAAAAACAAGAAATAGTGAACTTTTTTTTCAAATAACTCAGTGAAGTTTGGGCGGTGTACAAAACCGAAAGTATGGCATTTTATTCAAAATTAGCGACCAAGCCTTACATATTCATGGACACATGAAAAAAAAACAGACAGTAGTACACGGGGCGAGGGATAAACCGGTGTGTACAGAATGAATATTTTGGTTAAAAAAATCGAAATATTCGTTATCACTGATTACTACCGGATGGGATTCCGAATCCAATCAGGGGCATGTGTTCATCCGGTTCCGTTGTTTTCGTATCCGTTTCCGATGAGGGAGAAATACGGACCTGTGTGCGGAGAAGAACAGAAGACGGAAATCGTAAAGCAAAAGAAATTCTCCCGATTACGTCGACATCTAAACACCACCAACACCAGACCACCACCGAGAACATCGACAGGGAAAAAAATACACAGGTTAATTAGTCAGTGAAACGGAAATTAACTTTTCACTTCCAAGTAAATGAAATTTTGAAACAAGATGCTAATCTTTCACACACAAAATATTTCCGGAATATCTATTGATGACTTGTCTAAATGAAGAAAATAATTTTGAATGACGAAAAATTTTCGAAAACGATACATTGGGTTGGATCTGTTCGTTTGGCGTCATTCGCCAGCGTAGGACTGATCTATAGTTTTAAATTTATATTGTGTATAGGTGTGCACCGCAAGCCAACGTTTCCGTCACAGATCAAGTAATTCGGTAAACCAGGACTAGCGCCAGATCTACGGTGTCTTTTACAACATCGACGAAGGACCGAACACGGTAGGTGTCGTGCGATATGTAATCACTGTTGATTCGTTGCGTTTAGTTCCAATTTCAATTTGCACGACCATTAACTTTGTACCAATGTGCTCTGATATTCTTGCATCAGTCAATCGAAACCGAAAAGTTCCGTTGACTTCAGTCTGGATAGCGTTTTCTTGAATCAACGTGCTTTGGTTTAGATTGCTACCAGCTACCTGACAAGACCAACTACTACTCAAAGAGGAGAGCAAGGAAGAATGAAAGGTCGATGGTGAAAAACTAAGTCGTACAACTACTGACTTCAGATTGAAAAAAAAAACAAACAAATAGATGGATCAATCATGAGGCGTTAAATGCAGGAACCAAAATGTAGCAATCGATTAATTTTGGGACCGACAGTCTAGGTGGACCTGCACGAGCCAGTCCATTTGTAACGGTTTTCATATGATTTCCCGTGTCACTGATTGACCACCCCGAAGCACCTCCCAACCATTGCTACAACAGCGTACAACGAGTCGGACAGTCGTTCTGTGGACATGCGAAAAACATGTCCCAACACCACATCAAGCTATTCTGAATCAATCCTTGTTCAAAAAGCTATACGCTAGGACCCAGTACCATATGCCTAACATTTGAGTCATTCACCTAATTCTCCCGTCATAGTCTCCCAAAACTGTGAAAACAACGGTGTTCAAACACCGAGTGTTCAAAAAATATCTCCTGCCTCCGGTGACCATATTTCACAATTCCATAGCAATGCCGATCTTACAGTTGAAATGCTTAATTCTTGTGCGAAAACCTGGGCCTCGATGTTTTAATATGTAGTTCAAAATGTGGACTGATCGCTCAGAATTCGCGACTACAGTGATTAGTACGTAATCAGCAAAATCTTTTCTAACCATTCAACAGACGTTAATAGGACGTGTACATATATCAACGAGTCGAGAACGAGCAAATGAACGCTAGAATTATTTGTGCTAGTTAAGAGTGAAATCATTCCGAACAGAGGAACTTCAAATTTGGGACAGAATGCGAGAAAAGTCCGGAAGTGCTGGGTTTCACACTGGCCTGATATATATATATATATATATATATATATATATATATAGTAGTTCGTATCACGGGAACGTCGCCGCTGCATACATAAAACAAGCAAAGAACAATGACAGAACCCATAGAGCAGCACTCCCGAATTGCGTGAACGGCTAACGTTGTTTTTAATCCAGGATCGGGAGGACTGAGCACTGAAGATGAACTAATAATCCAAATCGATGAGGAATAGCTTCAGATCTAACTAACACTAGTTTCCATGACGACCGACGAAAATCCGCTATCTTGGAGCCTGTCACAGATCGTCTGGTACATCATCAAGTTCTCTGACGATTCAGTTTTCACGACAGCCTTTGACGACCACCGTTCTTACTTTGCATCTAATCTTGTACCATACTTTAATCTCAGTTGTCTTCTGAATTGACAGTCCTGAGGCAGCAGCAAAAATAAACCAGAACACAGTAGTTGAAGTTAAACGGATGTGACGAAGTGAAAGTGCAAATCATTGCCTTTAGTGTCCCTAGAGTTCGAAGCCTCGGCGTGACGCTCATTTGTCCGAACTCATGTTCCAAATATGTCATGAGAATAAAATTTTGAGAAAATAGGAGAAAAACACCCAGGTTTACCAAGTGACCGTGGAGAGGAATAAAAACCAAATGAAAATGTGCAGGAAAGTAGTATGCACAAAACACCAAAAGGAATTAAACGATCCAGATATAGAATAGATCCGAGAACTGACGTTCTCCGCAACGCACTTGTCAGGTCTAGAAGAAAATTGATCGGAAAGTATTCATGAGCGAACGCAAACATTTAATCTCCGTTAGTCGAGTACCGAGTGTCATCAAGGTAACAGTGAAAAAAACAGTTGAATAGAAGGGTTAAGCAAAAAAATCAACAGTGACAACACCACGTCTGGTTTCGCTAACGGCCCGGAAAGGAAGGTTAATTCAAACGTGATTCAAAACTAAAAATATCGATACTTTTTCCTTGAAAACGGAGTTCATTGAACGTGATCTGAAATTCATCCACTCAATGACAATTTAACCCTGGAACAGCCAATTTTTCAATTATGAAAACAAGTGGCCTTCGAACCAGTGCAGTTTGGTCATGAATACTTTTATATCCTCAGAAGATTGTGTCTTGATCCAACACTTTGCATGAACATAATAACAACTGACGTGAAATACAAGAAAACACATCTAAAAAGCGGTCATCTTGAACTGTAATTCGGTCACCCATTGAACCATGGAATTCCGAGACCAAGAGTAGCACCATCGGTTCACAGACTGATCACTCATAACTCTAACACATCCAGACGGACCGAAACGATATTCCGAGCGAAAAGACACGGCGCATTTCGATGATGATGATAATGGCCGTGTGGCCTAACAATTTGTACTCATTGCTCGTGCGTTTTCGAAGTCCCAGGGAAACACAGTACGTTCATAATTGTCACAGGCTGAAATATTTGCGACCAATGTCACGCAACACGAAAATGAAAGGCAAAATTAGACCAACAACATGTTTCTACATGGGAATAATGTTAGTAAGTTGGACGTTAAACGCTCCATACAGATGACTGATTGGTACGCGTGTGATTTCCGGGAGGTTGGATTTCCCATCTGCACCTGTGTAAGTCAATATTTGGACAGCAGAATGGAAGCACGTTAGTGCACAACCCACCCGACACAATTGCACTAACTTTAAGTACGTTTGCATCTGAGCCACAACTCAATTCCCGAAATGTATGCTGTGCCAGACGGCCCCCGTCGGACCTGCAAACTTGGGAGCCAGTGAGGAAAACCCATTCTTGACCGACGGAATACCGCTTACTTTCTATTCAATCTATGGTAAAGATAGGAAAGTTCAAGGTGGAGTTCGGCATAGCAACTTGATCATGACCACAGCTTTTATACTCCACATTTCCAAATCTATTCATCCACTTCCACGGGCAAATGAAAACCAAAAGATAGATTCCTATGTAGAATATACGGACCTGTCACTGCCCGGTGTTTGCAAAAGCACCTGCCCGTGAGTTGAATAAATTTTGATTGACACTTTGCTAATGGTGTAGTTTTAGGAGGATTTCTGACAACCTGACGGATAAAAACGGCTTTCAGGGTGCAGCTTCCTAAATGAATTGTTATCTAGAATTGGCAGCGTTTTTATGCGCATTAAATTACATTGGAAGAAACGTCAATCTACTAACAATGATACCCTTACCAAATGCCACCGAAACGCAACATGGAGGTTCTATAGGAAAAGCCATCACATTCGCGTGATGTCTATTGCCCTAGAATTCGGATAATATTTCCTTCATCACTATGACCAGTTTTCCTCTAGTCATGGTGCTTTCAGTTTGCAACCCAGAAAAAGCTCTTCCTACCCTACTGCGGTCCGGGTTAGGAATTTGGACGGATAGGAGACGGTGACAAAATTTATTCGACGAATTGCTTTTTAGAAACTAGCTTATCACAAGCTTTTTATGGGCCACTTTTTCAATTACTACCCGGAATCCCTAAGTGATCTGGTGAAATTTGAAGTATCGCCAGTTAGTCATCACTACCCGGACAAATGTGTGGAATGGTGATCGCAACCTATTTTTGGATCAACAAAAAAGGAGTTTTCCTCGTCATCACTGCTTTAAAGTTTACGCAAGTTTGCACAGCTCATACAACAGCGGCGATGGGCATCATCTGGTCAAACAGAAAACGAGAATGAGGATTACTTCAGACGCACTAAAGAAAAGGCAGATGCAGAACTACAGAAAAGATTTCGAATGAACAAACGCCACTGACTGTGGCACAGCTATATCACCTGTCGTATACATCCATCGCTCCGGAGGATCACGTGGAACCTAATAAGGTAGTCTAATTGCATCTATACAAACCAGCCCATTGGTTAAAGTTTTCGTTATTTTTGCCCATTACACTGATCGGCCACTTCGAACTATCCTCCAAACATTACCACGACAGCGTACAACGAGTCAGGTAGTCGTTCCGTGGACATACGGAAAACATATCCCAACACCACCTCAACCTATTCTGACTCAGCGCTTGTTCCAAAGACTGTGCCCTAAGACCCAGTGCTTTACGCCTAATCTCTGAGTTATTCATCTAATTCTCCCACCCTTATTCCATCAATATTACAAAGACAATGTTGTCCGCATATCTTCTGCTCCTAATAGCCACGTTTCGGAACCGTAGAGCAATTCCGACCTCACTACTATTGCGTGTACTCAACTTTTGATCGATAACCAGATATCACGCCGATGCTACAGTGCCTCAAATTAGAAAATGTCAATCGAGCCTTATGTTTGCGTGCAATTTCATCCGGTGTGCTCCCAACGGGTGAGATACAACTATTCGAGTAACTAAGTCTGTCCACCTAATCCAATTGCTCCCCCACAAGAAAAATGTTCGGCTTTGAGCCAATCCAGTTCTGCAACAACATTCGGCGATTCGGAGATACAAAACAAATACCAAATATACCTACATTATTATCCAAACGATCGAGAAAAACTCGCAACTTACTTGAATCCTCACTAGGTAGCACAACATCACCCGCATATCCCGAATCAGACAGATTCCTGTCTGAGCCAATACCTATTCAACTATTCGCACATGAAGATATCGCTATCTCCATTACCATTTCATCAACAAAGTTAGGAAGGAAAGGCGAAAGAGGGCAATCCTGAAAAACACCTCTTCTCGTGGTGACCTCGGGTGAAACATCGCCATAAGCACGAATTCAGTTTCGGATGATCGCATACAGAGACCGGATAATTGAAGTGGATTTCTCTGACACACCCTCCAATGAAAGTCAGCAACAAACAACTGCATGGACGACTAAGTCGAACGCTGCTTTTAAATCAGAACGATGGGATTTTTGGATCCATCGAGCATGTCCCTATGTTCTAGGATCTGTCGCAAAGTGAAAATCAGGTCAACACAACCCCAACAAGGGATGGAAATCGGCTCAAGTTCTATGCATACACCATTCGCGAGTACTACATAACCGATGGAGGACAATGCCCACGGGCAACTACGATCCAATGATTATCAAACTAATTCCTCTGTGGCTTTTAAATCACGGTTTATCGCCCTCCCCTACATCGACATAATCATTCATCCACGCCAGTTCTTATCAATCTCTTCCCTTTCCAAGATTCATCCCTGGAGTCTCGTTAACTCTCGTGTTAACACTTCGCCACCGCTCTTGGAGAAAAACGGCGACAGTCCATCTGATCCACGTGCCTTATACCCCTCAAGAAAACCTTAACTCTCCGATCACCTCCACTTCGGATCAAGCACTGGTATCCACCCGCATTGGTTCACTTCCAGGAATAAGCGGAAGGCCCATTGTGGCCGTGGGCTAACTAAACAGCGCCCTACTCTTTTAGTCAACGCTCCAGCCGACGGTCCTGAGAGTAAATTAGTGTCATCGGATTCCCTAATCCCTTCTCTTTCACTCGGATTCCGTGGACCAGTATTCTCAATCAGTGAGTAAAGGTTGTCACTATTTCCGATACCCACAGGCTTTCCCCAGTTCCTTACACTTTCCTACCCACTACTGCTCTTGGTCATTTCTCAAACTCCTGGTCATTTGGCGTCTGAGAGATCTACCGCATCTCATTATATGTCGCATCCGAAAGAGCGGGTCTGCGAGCATCTAAGGGTGCAAATGAGGCCGAAGATATCCATAGTTCCCGGAGTTCACATGGAACGGAGTCTTGTGTGGCGCTTGCCGAAAAGCGCAGAAGTTCTTTGATCTGATCGTAGTGTTCGCTTGGATCCTGAGCACTTTTTTGAGACGACAATTGGATTGAGAGTTCTGGATGAAACTTTAGTCATCGTCTAGAGTCAGCTTTGATGGACGCGGCTTTTGTGGTGGTTTGCCCAAACAAAAGCGAACACGGACCAAAGCATGGTTTGAGTCCCTAGGTGTGGATCAAAATGATTAGCAATCCCCAATTCATCCATGCTACCGATGGCCGATAGCAATGTGATTAATCGGAGTCCAACGCTATGAAGGTGGATGGGGGCGCCAGGGGACACGATGTCGTTTTTTTATGACAATAATTGATATCCGGCAGAAATCGCCTGTGGTCAGAGCGAACCTGGATGAGATTATCTTCATTGCCGGTCTGGTCGGCTGGGATAAAAATCCACCTCTGATATCCCGTTCCGATTCTGTTAAATTCCCAAACTGGGGGTCAAAATCACCAACGGCGATCACAACGTCAGTTGAACGCACACGGTAGAACTCGTGTCGGCCTCAGGAGAGCTGCAATCAACGGGCAAATACACACAGACGACGAACAAACAAGGACTCTTCAATCAACGGCTACTGACAAATAGAGACCCGTTCAACAGAATCATAAATAAACGGCTGTTGACTGGAATCCAGCTTTACAGTGCATGCTCCACCCCATGGTTGGTGCGATTCCAACGCCAGTCTGACTTTGAGCGCTCGAAACCAGGGCACCAAATACGCGAAAGGGGAGCGAGAGAATGATTTTGTATTTGGGCTACGGAAGTGGGACCCTGTGTCCACATTCCAAGTCTACTAGGAAAATTTCAAAAGGTCTAGATAAGGCTCCATTCGGGTGAGTTTGCGGACATTGAACTTTACTAGCAAGATGCCATTTTTGTGGTGTTGTGTACGTGCACGTGGAACCACCAATCAAGTGTGTCTAGACCACAAACAGACAAATAAACCACATCCTAAACGGATGGTTTTCACAGTGACCACTCTTACGGTGAAGAAAGTAATCCCGTGACAATGCAAGATATATCATTCATAAGATAGGAATGCTCGGAGGTGCTCGCAGAGGAAAAATAGATAACGAATACAAACAACACGAAAATTCACTGTTCTTCCAAACCGATTACTGAACGGAAATCCTATTGATCCACAAAACTAAACGCTTTGTCCCCATCTGCCAATCATACCTACACTAGCACCATACCTTGGGTAATCATAATCTGTTGCATACTGTCTTCGTGCAATTCAATAGTTCAGAAAAGAGGATCGTCGTTAGTCACAGACAAACAGTAACCGGGTACTCGAAACGTTTTTAACCGAGAAAAAGATGAACACAAGTGAGATGTTCACATACATCCGTCAGAATGCCAGTATCTTTCGAATGAACAGTTGCGACTTCCAGGAAATGTTTCAGGAAGTTAACCGAACCATTTGTGAATTCGAACGAAGCCATCACTCTCCATATGATCTGATTGCCATCAACGTTAACTTCAAATGAACGTGGAACCGATTCGATGAAATTATGAAAAATTCACTTGATGTTGGAAAAGTTTAAGAAACACCGAGAAGTGAATAAGTCAACGAGGATGAAGAACAACTGTACACGGTTAGTGGTTTATTGGGAATGAAAATTCCCGAAAAGAAAGAGATCATTCGAGGGTTAAGTAAGACAGCACGACGTGGTCGTCCTCGCTACAGTCCGACCAGCTCACCTGAAGTAAACGCCAAATTAAAGTATGTTGATAGATGCGCGTGGGGGGTTTGAAGGAGGAGGTAAGGGTATCACATAGACGTCAATGTGATATCCTCCGCCTTAGAGGACTTTAGGATGCGAGCTCGAGCAGCAATCTGAAACAGGTTCGCAGATGAGGTATGCAAGGATAAACCTTAGCATTCGTTACGTACGGGATTGAAACCCCCGTTTTGCAATGAAAAATCGTGCAGTTCAAAAGGGCAATCAAGGCGTGTTAGGCAATGACAATCTGATCAAACGCCATTTTGTACACTTTGAAACCATGTAAAAACTTTGTTCTCTTTCACCGGATCTGATAAGCACATTTTCGTTTCGAAATTATGAACAACTTGTAGCACAAAAGTACGAGTGGGTACGACCAAAGAGTATTCTCATTCTTCAGACATTTAATAACAAGATTTCAATGAACCAGTCAGCTGGCTATTCTTTATTATCGTGAAAAAGGCCCGAGCAAATTTTAAGATAATCCAACGGGAAGCAAGAAATTTCGTATCAGATCCAGGATCATGGATGGTGACGGTATTTCCAGCATCACACCGTTCACAAATGAGCTATAGACGATTTTTTGTTTTATTCACCCCCCAAATGTGTCAGCATGGTCCGGGGGTGAATGTCTCAGGCTCTCAGTTGGCTACTCGCCCTGAACGCTCCAAATGTGCCTCAAACAGTTTCTGCTGAGGAAATCCTACGCACTGCTTTCTCGCAGCCAAGGTGTTAGTGGTAAAGTGCCATGAGTGAAGGTGAACACCCGGCGCCCTCCGCTTGGTTGTCTAGTCATTGAGAATCAGTCTAAGGGAGTTGGCTAAACCATGATTCCAAACCAACCACATGTAGCGTACGAAGCACACGATTTTGTGCCCACCGGCATCCGTGATGAACGGGTGTACTGGGTACCCACGATGTCTGAGCCCATACGAGGGGCGTATGAACGGAACAATCAGTCACCCGTCCCCACTTGGTTGCACGAATGTCAGATCGTCCAAATGCTTTTTAGGTTGGGCCATTTTGATCAAAGGTTCGGGATAGGCTCACGTAATTCAACCGTCTACTTCGATTTGGGCAACCGGGTAGTACCAAGCCCGCAGAGGACACATGGATCCCGATGGATGACCGGTGATGTGGAGATGGGGAATAGAGGAAGTAGCATGTGTTGGTTCTTTTCCTTTCCTTGGAAAGCGCATAATATCCGACACTGGGTCAATGGTCTTGGTTAACACGTTGACAAATGAGGCCTATCCTTGTCTGGGGATAACCAGGTCGACGGCTGATCAGAACAAGCGATCCAAAAAAATGAATCTAAGCATTCAGGTATTGTATATTACTCGACTACGGTCGTTTAACGAGCTGGATAAATAATGTTTTCAGCGATCACAGAACGAGCAGTTTCGGAATCAGACGCATTCGAATATGTTCAGTGTGAAAACGACTGTTGATCTTTGATGCTACAAAGAACGATTTTAGGCCGTGGACAAAACCCCGATTAATTTGCATCTACTAGACGTGAAACATGCAACGATCAAGTCTCACCCGTTTGGAATCAAGAACAAGTGACCCATTTGTCCGGAATCACGTAATTGTTGGCATACCGGTCCGAAAGTAAAAAAAACACCAGGGGCAACAACAAAACCATGATCTAACCAGGTGTCAACAATTCAGCTACTCTTATGAGAAGGATTTGCCCAATCCGGAATGTAATAAATCGAGTGGGTCAATCAAAGCGCAGAGTCGAGTTTTTTTTTGTGAAAAAATGTGAATGTAAACATGGAGGCTGCCTAATTGGTGAGGAAATGAGATGCTTAAGTTGGATACGAGGCTCATGGGAATCGGAATCAGAATGTCGATGTGTAGGGTGCAGTGATTGCAGCATTGAAAAAGATGGCGGTAGCGAACTTGCCTGGACAAAATCAAAAGTTACTCTGATAGGTTACCATAGACACGCAACGCTGCATTTGGATTAGATAGAGGACGTACGCGGTGAAATTTCACCTTGGGAAAATTGGGCGGGTAACCAAGGTAGGAAAGATGAAGAAACGGCGACATATAAGATCGGATGCTTCTGGATGAGAGAGGAACGGATTTTTATCGGCTGAGATTATCTTGTTCAGATAAATGTGTGTATTTGTGCAGTGTTGATGGAATGATGTTCGAGTTGATAATTTTCAGAAAAGCTTACCTCCAAAATGGCAAACGTTTTAGCACGCATTTATAAAATTACAATGAATGATGGATTAGAGCCAAGTAAATGATGATACCAGTGCCATTGGGGAATGTAAACACAGAATGAGCTAAAGGAATACGACGAAAGAAATGATTTGCTTGTTCGGTCATAACTATGAGGTGAGGTAGGTTCTCTACAAATTACCGGAGTATGAATCAGGCAGAAATTAGGCCTTAAAACCTTCACGCCCAGGAGAAATTTTTCAAGGGCCCAGAAGTTTTTGAGACGACTAGTGAAGTTACCAAAAGTATATCCACGTCGACAATTGCGTCATCCATGAACTGTAATCACTAAAGAGAAACAGGTGAAGCGAATAGCAAATGGCCATACTCGGTGTCGTGGTGAATGCAGTTCGTCAATCTACATCATACAAAGTGCTGTAGGGCAACGGAGACGAAACGAAAACAGGATTCCCGCGCTACCAAAGCAGTCGAATGACTTAAAACATAGGTACGGTCTTTACCAAATAACGATTTCATAATAATAATACCTTGTCTCGTTTCGAAATCTGACACACATCGAGGTCAATGAAAGAGTCACTTCAAGCGGGTTTAAGGCAGAAACACACAAAGTAGACAGATTGAAAATAGCAAGCCGTTAACGTGGACCTGATGAACAACAGACTGTCCAACTGCCGAGGGACCATTCGAATCACCAAATGACAAAGCTGACTCTACAAAACATTTTCAGTCAACGCTACTGCATGGTATTTCACAAAAATTTTTCTGACTTAATCGCACATTTAACAAGGAAGACGTGGCACAAATGCAACAAAATGGCCATCTCTCATGTCTACAAGTTACGTTTCCATTACGCCATGAACTAGTGGCGAGGTCCAAGCAATGTTCAACGGGGGAGGAAAAGAAAACAAAGTCATGTGGGCAAAACCATGCATCAAAAGATTTCAAATGAAAGGTGATTGCCTTAAAAGCATGTCACACGAATTAGAACAAATTCATCCCGTCTGCCGACAGTTTCCCTACCATACACGACCAGTTTTGAGCAACAGGCACGATCACATTTCCCCTCGGATGAACTTACCACAGGTGGGGAATCTTCTTCAAACGAATAAAATCCAATAATAGGCAGAGCCGTCGAGGGCTGTTTCATGGCATCAGTCTCGGCTAAACGATTGAATACGTCTCGAAGTACCGGATCTTGCAGACCTCCGGGTTTACGGAAACGAGCTATCCCATGTCCTGCGCTCGGCAGTTTGCCCTGATGTTGCAATTCCGCGTGCAAAATGATCTGATTGGTCACATGAGCCTCACGGTGAATTTGAGTTTTGATGTGTTTCGGCGTGTCCGGGATCAGTGCAGCAATCAGCGAAGTTAACAGGACAGCAATGGTCTGCAACGAATTGGCCGGTAAATACATTTCCAAGAAAAAAATGTTTCAACCCAATAAAAATGAAAGCGTATTCATATTCAGATTGGTTGTATCGATCTCAGTTGCCCCATACAGTCTGATCCAATAAACATTCTTAGTGTTTCATTTAATCCATACCAAAGACAAATTTTGACAGCCAGTCACTGATAAAAGAACTCACTTCGAACATGAAAACGAAAATGAATTTCACCGCCAGAACATGATAGTAGACCAAAGTTCGGGGCATTGCACTGTTTATCCATGGCGGTTCCCGATAGTCCTCGTAGCTAGGCGAAACAAACGAGAGTGGGAAATTTTCAACTGTGTAAACCAACCCAAATTTTCTAACCTTTGTAATACTATCAAGGGAGATAAAAAACATTAGGATTAGACAACTGAAGGAAACCGAGCAATTTAGTACGATGGAATAGATGTAAACGTTTTGCCGTTCCTTCCTACTGCATATTCTTAAGGACACTAAGGTAAGCCATGGGGCCAGATAACTTCTCTGAACAGAGCGCACAGCATTTGAGCAAGTGGCTCATGTTTCTAGTCACATGTCCTAAATTTCGTCGGACAAACGTGGTATCACATAAAATCAGGAATTCAGAACGCATCAAGCGTTGATCCATCCATCCGAGCTCACTGAGTCAAAGTCTGATTGCTATAAGATACATCACGGACGATTAGACCGCAGAGATGTGTAGGTAGAATACGTTGGGAGCACTGCAGAGTGATTACCTCTCCGAAACAGTATGAAAATTCTCAATGAGCTCTGGAAGTCTCCAACGACCCGAGGCGATCACCTAGCGGGCGAACAACAGGCGGCCTGAATAATCGGCGATGAATCAGCCTGTGCTAGTACGGAGGGCTAAAGATCTAAATATGCGTGAGAATCAGCTCTGTTAACCTATGGGTTCCGATGGTGCTAGTGTCACAGTGATGTCTTAGTCACACGACCCATTGTGTATAACCGTCCATTGGAGGGATCTCGTGCAGGCCAACCTGGCAATCCAACTGGGCTAACACGGTTCACTTCGTTGGCTAAGAGTTTCATAAGTTTTTGTCATGTCAAATATTAACCAGCTCGACCAATCCTCCAACTGATATCCGTTGTGGACAAAAGCGTGTAACAGAGAAGTCGTACCGTAGGCCTGCGTAAAACATGTTCCAACCAACCTAATCTGTCCACATTCAGCGCCCTTTTAGAGAGTTAACCCTAGGGCCATGACCTTACGCCTAACCTTCGAGTTACTGAGAAAATACACCCAACATGTTCTACCATTGATACGAGGACAACAATCTTCAAACACGGAAAGTCTTCACAAATTTACCCTCAACGGCCATTTTTGCGCCATGCGGCAGGACCGACCCAACCGTAACACTGTGAACGTGATACCGATAAGGACAATGCAATCGGTGTCTGTGGCTCAGATGAACATCTAACATAGTCATGCTATTCTTTGAAAATCATTCTTCTGAACTGATATTCCAAACAAAAGTTAGAAAAACTTACTAGCAGTACGTGTCAGACGTATTAGCCGCAAATCGCGAAGTCGACATTTGCGAGAGCGTGAAATTGTTGAAATCACTGTATTGATGACGATAATGATAACGGTACACCATCCGGTCGATGAATTTTGATGTGAAAGCAATGATGCATGCCTATCGGTGTGACGAGAGAGGAACAAAATGTTCAGGAATAAAGTGTTGCTACGATGAGGCAGAATGTCGAAAAAAAGTCTATGCAACTGCCCTACAGTGGAATTGTAAAAATGCAAACGGCCAAAATGAAGACTATTTGTCAGTTAGGGATCGCGTGAGGCTGGTTCTCAATGTCAATTCGGAATTCAACACGAACGAGAAATTCGTGCTTAGATCGCCATAAAAAACCTTCCAATAGGCACATAAATAAATGGACTGCTGCTGCTGCTGCGGATGGTTTCCAGACCAGAAGGCGTATTCCGATATCGGGAATGAATTTAAGGTTAATGTCACACTCCTTAGAAGAAGTTCTCCTCGTTCCTGCCTGTTTCATTTGATTATAAGGACCACAAATATGACTGCAAAGAATACTGGAACCAAGTGGTTAATGAAAACTCCACAGTCCAGCGTGTTAATATTCCCCAGATATGTTTCCAAAATGAAAGTCAGACAAATTAGACCACTACCAAGCCATCGCTCGGATATTTCTCGATGCTCAATGCTATTGACTTTGATTCTGACAGCACCTTTGGGAATTCCACTTGCATCAAGATTCCGTGATTTAAAGCGCACACACGCATTGTCATTCGTAGAGTAAACCTTTATTCCACGTACCGAAAACCACCGAACCGGATTCCCGAATAATCCAGGACACCCACCGTTCATTTATTCGTCCGTTGACATACCTCCAATGCTCCCTTAAATAGTAGCCGGATGAGCCAGTCACGTTCGAATGAACCAGTGAAGGCAAACGGATGTCCAGTTTCGTTGTGAAATATTTTTCTATACAGACTGAGGGATCTTGAGTTAACTAATGAGAAACGAAGTGAACGACATTGTGCCGAACATTTTAGCCATTGGGCTGTCCCGGGGTGATTTCTGTTTTATTTTTTGGAACACAAAAACGTAACATGACACGGAACCCTTCGGTACTCTCGCAGTTTGTGCTTAGCAGATATGCTCTGTTGATACGACCACGGAACAACATGCATCGATAGGTATCAACGACAAGTTGACTATCGATAGTGCATGACGAACCTTCATTGAATTTGTTTGTCACATTTAACCCTACAGTTCGCCTCAAGGCATGACCGGTTTTACAACCAGTCTCAATTCATCACTTTTTCATTTATTTCTTATCGCTTTCACCGGGGCGTCTGGTCAGAGGTAACAAGCTGAACTGCCGCATCCAGTTGACCATTGATGATTGTCCAAAAATCATCCGAATAACATTCTACAGGGGCGTCCAGTGAAAAGTCAGACTTGCGCGTCTGCTTCATACCTCTTAGTGTGAAGAGGAATTTAATTGGATGCTTTACAAACGAATTCAAAAGAGCATGCACGGAAAATACTCTTGAAGTGGGACTTCAAACGATGATAACGGTATTAATCGAAAAATGGTTATCCAAATTGATTAATTAATAAAGTAATGGAGATAGAAAGATAAATTTTGAGGAGGATGGCAGAAAACCATTCAAAGTTGACATGCTAGTAGCAATCGCATGAAGAAGACTGACCAGCGTTATCAGTAAGACATTTTTACGGAGCCAAGCTCCGAATTCTGTTCAGATTCCATCGTGAGGTGTCACTAAGGTTGAAATACAAAGTTCCCGATTCGGCAGCCTCGTTTTGTGCTCAGTCATTCACATGTTCATGTGGAACAATATACATCGGCCGCACGACCAGGCGCTTGTCTGAAAGCATCCGTGAGCACCACTCTGCATGGTTGGGCACGGGAGCAATCAAAGCACGTATTAAGACAGTCGTTTCACTCCCAGCACAGACCAACCACATCGTGAATGTGATGCAAGCTTTCCGGACCCCGTAAAACGTCAGGGGTAATAGTCTAGATTGACAAAGTGTCCCATCGCGAGTACGGCGGAAGCCGTCGCGATTAGTCTACACAATCCTTCAGTGTGTACTCACAAATAATTTGTGGTTGTCTTTCAACCCCCACCTTGGGCCAGTCTCCATCCAGACAAGACAATAATTGACACCGGATGTTTATCCGTTTTCGGCACACCACTCTACTCCGTTCCCGTCCATATTTTATCTAACTGATGCAAATCCTTAAAATTTTTGTTCTAGTATATTGTGATCTAATGGCATGAATACAAATCACCGAAAAGGAGCTTGTTCACCCACTTGTGTTTTCCCCAATGTGATCCGAATCGAAGATCGTGCAAATTGTGCGGTTTCAGCCGAAAATATGTTTATCCATCCGCATGCGAAATATACTACTGAGAAGAAATACCAATACTTTCGGGCCTTGTGCCCCCTTTCTGAAGATTAGTCTTGCATGATAGACGAAAATTTATCCACGAATCACCATGTGATTCATAAATGGACTTAGCATCCATTCACGCTCCTAACGATTCAAATGAAATTCTAGTAAGAAAATTACGAAATATTCGAAGCAATTTTAGTGCGTGTAAAGCGATTCGAAATTGTCAGTGCGACCCACCATCTCTCTATCTCCCTATTTCTGTTTCCGTCCGTCTTTCGCTCGCTCTCCCATACGCGGTTAGCCTGGAAGTTAAGATTATTGTTTGTGTTGCATCCGATGTATGACGTTTGCAGTACTATTTCCAGATTTCCAAATTCGTGCCAGAAAATCGCGCAGCAAAATAAATTAATAATTAACGAGTTACTGGACTCAAGCTCGTTGCTACTAAAGTTTCTTAAAAGATGGATCAAATACACGCGCAAATACTGCCTATTCAGTTTTGATCACAAAGACCGCTATAACCCGTTGGATCTCACTCCGTGAAAACAAGATCGCCGGCAATGTACTAGTTGGTGGACTTCAACAGACTGCAGTCTTGTTAGCATTCAAACAAGCAATAACTTGTGACCGAAACAGGCAAGTGTTGGCAATGCTATCCAGTTGATCATTGCCCGTGACGAGTAAAACAACTAACCGAAATTAACTAATTACGATTTTAATGATGAACAGAATGATAAAATGAGGAGCAGGAAGGTTCTGAATCCAATGGTAATCGGTGTGTACAGGATCAAAAGAGGTTCAAACAAATCATGTTCGAACAGAGTCATCAACGATCAAGGTGGACTAAAGAGGTGGAGTTTAAAAAGACCTTATCTTTTATCATTTGCTTCCATTATTAATAAAACAACAGTGCACGTGAGAACGAGAGAACTCGAATCCACGATTTTCAGACTGAAATATCACGATGTTGATTGACCCTTTGTAAAAGACTACGAAGGCGTGGAACAAATCGGTTCCGCCTTGTTTAGTAAATAAGTCGGTCAAATATTGTGTCGCGCTTGTGAAAAAGCAATAAGATACCAATTGTATCCGTGAGTAGTTAGCTAGGTCATTGCCCGTGCGATAACGACCAAAGAAAGAAAGAAAAAAGGCGATGACAAGGCACTCACATTTGTACGGATGGCCAGACTGGACAGAACTACCAAAATGGAGAACCAAATACCTGTGAAATGACATTCATTCATTCAGAGAGAGAGAGGGAGACAAAGAGAGAAGGTTAATCGGATTGAGATGAGGATTATTTTGCGGCGAGTGAAAATCAGAATCACACCGGGGGGGGATAAACCAGGAGAAACTAATTGATCCCATGTTAGTGTTTACACGCTTGAGGGAATTGTCAAATGTGACCATTTGACATGTTCATTTTTTTCCAATTTTGCGCGCCAATTAATAATTATCTCGACCGATCGTGAATTAGGAGCGACAATCAGGAATACCAAATTCGAGAATAGTCTAACCGCAGTCTGAAGGTCGACAGCAAAACGACAAAGATAGCCTGTAAAGGTGTTGGATGCACAAAAAAATATGTCGGTTGGTCTTCTTCTTTTATGTTGTTTGCGTTTTCCCTAAATCTAACGTCCATGTACCATAGAGAAACAATTCCATACATATTAAATCAGCAAACGAATTGAACTTGAAGACAATCATGAATACGTGTACATCTTGGTACAAGTGACACAGATCTGCGAGGCAACTGGAAAGGAAGTAGTAACTTCTCAGTTTTGGGATTGACCGCATACCTCCTAATTTTCAGTCCAGGACTCAGAGCAGAGGTGGGTACCACCAGGGGTGTCCCTGTGTTGCGGACAAATGAACGGCCACCGATATTGGTGGTTAATGGTGAACGGGATGAGTCCAGACTCACAGAATACGTAATCGCGGGCAAGCTATAGCATTGTCGAGGGTGTGTACACTTTTGCATGTGCTGTCGAATATACTAACACCACTGTCTTCACGCAACACTTTCCACGGTTTTTTCCTCATTTTTCATCACGTTCCATATTTATGCCCTTTCCTTCTCGTACCTCCATTTATGCGAACATTCCTATTGCGATAACCTTGTCTGTTTACGCGTAAATCACTAGTTGACTTGCTTCGATTTGAAATGTACTTCTGTTAGAAATAATACAGATTCGCTGTTGGCACCGAGACGCAGCAAAGCCCGTCATCTAAACAAAGCCATTGTGCCTTATCGTGTTCAACTGATTCGACCAGGTCCTTCAGAAGAGGTAGATGAGTCGTCCGAAATATATGCTGCCTTGCACGTCGTACTCTGGTGTAGAAAAGACATGAAATGCATTCTCAATTAGAAAGACCTTCCCTGACCCTGGACCGGTCGATTGAATCGTATGATAATCCACAATGCAAAGAACTACGGACCGGTCTGGTCACAATGAAAGCTCCACACTCCTTGCATATTTATGGAAATCGTCTTCTACCATAAATAGTTTCATATTTTCCTAATCACGGTGTCCATTTGCAACTCAATATTTTCCCCTCTCATCCGGAACTTCAACCGGCCGTACTAGGGGTAGTGCTTTGGAAGTACTATCCCTTCGCGTAGCATCCAAAGTCTTGCTTAATCCACTTCCGCCGGGTGGTGCGCATTTTCGCCCTCGATAACCTTACAAACTAGCCACATGGTTCACTCCTGAGTGTGTTGGGAGGGGCATAGCCCATAACCACTGCACTCAGTGGGGGAACCGGAAACTCGACCCTGAGACATGGAGTGGTGTAGGAATAGATAAGATGTCACTAAGTCACAGGTAGTGACGACGGCAAGTTGCCGTCTACCAACAAAAGGAGTGGCGAATGTGGAATTCGAACCTCTGACCTTTTGGTTACAGACCCTTGATCCATTTTGTCAACGTGGAAAACTGACCCATTTAGGCTGTTGAAGTGCTGGGATTATGTTTTAATTGAACAGTTAGGAAGTCGCGAGGCAAACAATGCATGGATATCGTGCAGATATTGCTTGTTCCTTAGATGTCCACTTTCTTAACTGCGACTTTGATCAATTCATGAGCTCTTAAGATCCGATGAACAAGCAGTCGCATGTTTCACACGCCGTTCCTGATGGGTTTAGAATTGGGGCCTAGTCATTTTCCCCAAAACTGATTACCAATTGCCAGTCAACCCGGTAGAGAGCGCAGCAAACTCGTCTTCGTCCTAGCATTTTTTTGAAAACACCGACGCCACGAGAAGATAGTACAGCTTGGAAGTGGATGAGAGTGAAAAAAACACGGCTAATGAAAGTTAGGGTTTTCGGTCCTTGAAGGAACGTCTGCGGGAAACCTATTGCCACCGGACACAGACAGTGAGAAGACGGCTTCATATTGCCATCGGTCTTATTTGTGTACGTATGTTTTATCCGTTTAATTAGTGTCAACAGCTGTGGATTGTGCTGTCATGGCGATATACTTAATAATCTAGTTTTCAAACCAAGTAACAGGCAGTGCTCAAATCTGATTCATAAAAATGAGCGACCAGATATGCATCACATACCAATCGTTTTGACGCGATCGACAACTGGACGTCGATATTGGGACACAAACTTCTTCGCATCTCCGCGAATTTCAAATATATTGTTCAGCAGACCGAAGAATGGAGCCAACGGGAAAGCCGGTACAAACATGGTAATGAAACCATACTGAATCACTGTATTAAACAGATAGGGAAATGAAAGGGAGAAGCGTAACAAGGGTCACATCTTTTATCTTTTACTTCCTTTTTATTAATGAAATAACAATGTACATAATTTTTCGCTAGACCGAACCAGTGTATTGTGAGAAGGGGGAGTTTCAAAGCTCTCAAACAACCGTATTTTGGGGCCCGAGAAACGGAAAATTGATAAAGCATATTTGTTACCTCTGTTACACACGCCTTCAAAACAATCTTGACTGAGCGGGCAACCAGCAACAAATGGGCACCATAGTGGACAATAGGCTATGGGCGATTCCACATGTCTTGCGAAGTGAAATAAGGATACTTTGATGCACGACAGAAACTATTCACATTTGTTATTTAAACTACGTCCAGAATGCTTGGTAGAAGAAACTGACATCCACAGTAATTGGTTTTTACTTTACAGTCGGAAAATGAGCGTTAGGGAACGGGCGTCAATCCGTCACCTGGAAAGTCCATTGAGCTGATGAGGCAACTATGAGTCTGAGTTGTAAATTGAAAAAAAGACACTCGGTTTCAGTGGACCACGTATGCTGCTGACCAGCAGAGCGATAGTATTCTATATCCATAGTCTGGACGAAATCAACAAATCCGATGGTCATAGCTACTGCGCTACGATTGGCACGCGAATCAGTAACTGGTTTAAGGTAAATTCGTAAAACATTTAAACGAAAGAACAAAAACCGGATTTCAATGAAATACACATGCCAATTAATATTTGGTAGAAATCATGTAAACCCAACCGAGATTCAGCAGGTATCAAATGAAAGAACGGAACTCGAGTGCGAAAGATGCAAAGGAGCTACACCTCAACCGCGTACAACTTAGCACTCAACAGATTCGACGCATCAAAACACCGAGATAATTTATATGGACTAGGAACTTACTCATTTCCAAATATTCATTGAACAACGGACGTGAGCCTGGATCAAGCAAATTATAGTCGGCACGACAGGCTAATAGACGTTTACGTGCTTCTTCGTCCGGCTTGAGATCGGCGTCCTCCATGGCAAACACTTCGGCAGCGCGTCTATTCTGTTTTCGTTTCGTTTTGAATCGATTGAACAAGCGCAGCAGAACACTACAGATTTCCGGGGTGTGAAAAGTAATGCCAGACGGGTGTTACACAGATTCAGCGAGGCACAAGCGATGACGAAGATGCATCAAATTGATGCTATACACACACACACATGGGAGTAAGAATTGTAGTCGATGCCCGGATTGGCGGTGATCACGGGGTCAACATCGTGCAGTTCGAACTTTGATTTCGCGGATTCGATTCTCTACTTCCGATAATGCAATAAATAAGGTCAGCTATATATATATATATATATATAAGCAGGAAGTAGTATCTGGATGCGTATATATATATATATATATATATATATATATTCCTTACGAATATATGCACGCAGTAGCTTAAGTTAGTAAAGTAGTCTGTGTTTGTTTCCCGGGGATAGTTTTTTAGACCGATCGACAAGGTTGGAAAACAATAAACAAATAACGCTGACAGTGGAAACGGCCGCGGTAGCGTGTCCACCACGTGCGTATCGATATGCACGTGGTTTCCGGCCGCGTATGTGATAGCTCTATTATCTCGTTCGCATATAATGCATACACACACGCACACACACAGGCCGTTAACGATAGGCACACAATGATGCTTTATTCAGGCGCCTGTCTTGCCTTCGTACAATCACCTTTCTTCGTAAGCTTATCAAACAACAGACAATTTAGTTCAAATTAGGTCTGAATTGATGTTGATTGTAACTTGGACGCGCCAAATTTGATCACAAGCAACAAATAATCCAGAAAACAGGCAAAATCCGGAGCGGTACACATTTCTTTGCCTGTGTAATAAGTCTGAGCTTAAGATGAACCAACTACAATGTTGTCAAAGATGGTCACGGGAGATTGTTACACAAACAAGTCTTGTTGAGTGGATCGGACGCATTAGCGCTAAGCGCTTAGTTGACTTTCGTTAAACTCCGCAATAAGACGGAAGACGATTAATGAGACAACTGTCCAAGTGGTGTAAACTAACATCGGCCTGAAGCATAACTGATGTGCAAAGTATATGCCCTCCCCCCATCGAAGCCACTAGGGTCCACTAATAGGGATGAGGGTAAAAAAAACCATGACCTTGAAACTTGGAGTGGCACAGATCCACGGAAGATCTCATTAGGGCATTGTAAGCTGTAGATTCTGAACTCGGAGAATTTGAGCTGACCACGGCGCACAAAAACCGCCGGACTATAAAATCTCTGGTGTAAAAAGTAGTATCAAACGTCTGTTTGGGCTAACTACAGATCCGACTGTGCTCGTACTGTTTCGGATGTGAGGATGATGAGAAAAAATCGAGGAGAACACGTTCGCGAATAGCAACAACGTGCACACAAAGTGAAAATAGTGCCTCTTCCATCATAAAATCATTGGTTCACGCGTTAACTTTGATGAGCATCGTTCCAAAAATCAACAGGGATAAGAATAAATTGTGAGATAATCAATGACGCGTAAATCGATATCTAGCTCTTAAGCAGCATACAGCAATAATAATCCAGACTATTCTTGATAAATGCTACCACGATTTTTGTCCCAACTCTTATCCAAGGTAGTTGATACGGCCCGAGCGTAGCGTAAGTTTCGCATCAACATGGTTATTCATTTCAAAAGGTTTAACATGTTTCCGATCGGGTTTAATGCCGGGAACATCGATAACCATGGAAGAGATCTCATTCCGCCAGGCATTCACAAAAAGATTCCAACTCAATGAAGGAATGGATTATCGTTTTCGAGGAGTATTCGTGTGATTTAGTTTGCCTTACACCTAAATCGTGTTCCTTTTGATCTTTTTCGTTACCAACACCAATAAATCATCAATCGTGCCAATTGTTCTTGCGCTTCTGACCGTCAGTGCTTCGATATCGGACAGCCCGAATATTCGTGCTTCCAACATTTCAGTGGTCAGCCGGATGTTCTAAACTTGTGGATTCTAGATTGCGACGATGTTCTCCTGGGTCGTCCTTCGATGTAAAGTACACAGGAGGACGTGTGCCAAGCTAAATGCCACAGGTTCGCTGTACGCAACATATAGTGCGCTAAACACGATGTGCAAACTTTACGCGTGTCGACTGGCCGAGCTTTTAGACAAAATGGAATCATTTACGCAATGCTGAGAGCAGTTTGTTCGGGTCATATGACAAGAAGCGACGCAAGTAAATCCGAAAGTATACGGGCAAAGAGAACGATAGGCAAACGATTAAACGGGGGTTGTAGGGACCTATCTGTAATGTTTTGTTTATAATTACATCGACGCGTTCGTTAAATCCGAAAAAAAACATGATATGATGTGACAATAATTGAGCGGAAAGAAAGGGAAAAATCTTACGGCATGAGTGCTTCTTGACAGAAATTGAGTAACTGTTTCCCGACCATAATAATGATCAACTGAAGGAACAGTTCGAACAAACAATCGCCTTGATCACACTGCACAGAAATACGAAGACGCAGACACAAGTGAGCCCCGGTATCCGAGTTGTGTTTTTATACGAGATTGCGACGGGGGCGTACACACGGATGAGTCAATGTTGGATTGAAGATTGGGAAGAACAAAAATGGAGTAAAAATGAGATGATCAACGGGCTAGAAAAACTGTCTGACAGCAAATGAATCAACAAAACCGGAAGCAAATGTACTCATTTATTCGTTGACGTCAAATCGGAACCGCTGGCTAACATTGAGGACGACATTTGAACAAATGCAACTCGGCAATTCTAATTAGTCTGCAGGGGACTTGGTGACATAGTGGTAACACACGTGTTCCCGTTGGGAAGCCCGGGTTCAAGCCCCGGAATGCACTGGAGGATAAGGACCAGCAATGAGTTCTAGTAAGGGCGAAACTCGAGTTTGGCGCTTCACGAGTGTAAGATTGACCGGAAGGTGTGAGTTTGTACGTGGAAGATCGAGCTTGAAGGTCGAAAGTTTGGACAGAAAAATGTATGTGCCATAATACGATGTGCTCTATTTAGGGATAGGTACTTCTCACAAATACAAATATAAAATATCGAAGATAATCAGAAACGACCTTCACAGCTGCATCATCCGGATTTCGCTCAGATGAGACAGTATTTCACAATGTAACTCTACAAAAGTTGGATAAACTATTGAAATTCAGGACTAATGCAACCGCATTCAGAAAACCAACGACAAGGATAACGCTGATGAAACCACATAACAAAACTGCAGAAAACGAAAGAAGAAAGGCCTCGAATTACCAAGAAAGTTACACCGTACACCGAAGAAAGACATGAAGTAATGAGAACAAAAAAAACCTTCAAAAAAAAATTCCAGGCATCAAATAAGCTGAATCACGGTATCCTACAGCCAGGCAAGAGAATAAATTGAAATGATGGAGGTAAGGATTTCAAACCTCCAGATCGTCAAAAGCCGAAAAGCTGTGTTCGCTTCACGTGATACCGCTTCCACGAGCAAGTGTGATATGAACGTATGCGCGTAACACGCAGTTTTTATTGACATAAAATGCATATTTTTGCAGTCACATTCGCATACGCAAAAAACACCTTTGCGGAGACAACCCAATGTGTCCGGAATTAGCGTGGAAAGCGGCTGAGTTACACTGACAGCTATGGTGACTGGAGAGTAGAAACGATAAGAAGCGAAGAAAACCCCAATGTTTTTCACATTTATTCCTATTGGACCGGTTGACTGGAACAATTTAATCCGTTTTATCCACTGAGTACCACTGGGACAGGATTTCATATTCTTTCATAGAATAATACAAAATAATGGCAGGGTGAGGTAACTAAAGCATGCGATTTGTTTGTCAGATGGACTGTGCGGAGCAAAATGCGGTCACGAGACAAGGACCAAAGTAAATGTGATCGTTACATTCGAAGTCATTTAAAACAAGATACATACACAAAAATCGATAAAATAAGTTCCACACGGGAAAAATGGACCTTGGCGAGAGGTAGAAATCGGGACGTTAAGATACACTGGACTAACACCTTACCCGGCCGTGTTGACATAATGGAGCGCTAAAGGACTGAATTCCTGTGGTAGTACGGCAGAGAAGTCACTTATGGAAAATTTCGGTCCCTGCCGGTCGTACTGCGGCACTCTCTCGACTTTGATCACGCGTTAGAATGTACTGACCTGTTCATGTGCTTCGATGGGCGCTCAAAACACAAGCTGCAGCGTCGGTTAGATTGCAATAAGTTATCTGATCCGACTCACCTACCAATCTTTAGAAGCACCCTGGATGAAAGGCTAGGATCGCCTCCATCTCAAAACATCAATGAGCACTGGTCGCTAATTAAGAATATCCTGCATTCTGCTGAGTTGGTGAGTTGTGGTCTGACCCGTTTTGTTGTGACGCCCTTGATTTTTGTTGAGTCTTTGCTGCTTCTTGACGTACGCCGGTCTATTCCGGCTGGTTGCAGGTATACTGAAGCATGATTTTTAACATGAACTTTGTGAAGGCTTGCGTAATGATCGCGAGACGTGATGGTCTCAACGAGCTTTGGAGATGGAATATGCTGCCGCCATAGGAAATACCAGCAAGCTGTTTCTCCTCGTCCGAGCTACCGGTAATAAAGCATTGGATGTGAGCGAAACGATTAGTGAAACTGATGGTTCGCCCATACGTAACAGGGACCGACGTCTTGTACACTGAACAGAGCACTTTCAGAACAAATTTAGCTGGTCCTCCGCATCAGCGCCCCCCGCAGTTATTCCACCAAACGTCCCGTATCTTGTCACAACAGATCCATCAACTCAGGCAAATCCAAGCCTTAAGACGTCATAAACAGCTGGGCTTCGATGGCCTTTCTCTAAAACTGTTCAGTAAGGAAGGAATGGGTCCGGTCAGAGCTTCACGTTTTGTTATCGAAGATCTGGTAGTCCGAGAAAGTCCCGTCCTCGTGAAAGAATCTATCGTTGTCCTTATCTGTAATGGGTATTTGCGCAGTGGCCGCACTAACCATAGGGATATTAGCCTAATCCCAGTAGCGTCAAGACTACTTTCGTCTGTCACTCTTCGTAGGTTGTACATGCGTGAGGGGAAAACTCATGAGGAATGGGCCGAGTTTCGCGCTGGTCGTAGATGCGTCGATCAAATCTTTACTCTCCAGCAGGAGGTCGAGAACCGTTCCACTTTCTACAAGGCAAACAGTCATCGTGCCCTTTGACATTCGAGTAGCCTTTGACTATGTTGATCGATCTGCACAATGACACAGTTTGTTGATAAATGGAATGCCTGAGAAGAACGTGTCAGTCCTCGAAAAGTTGTATCGTTATACCTCGGGGTCGGGTCGGCTTAGGGCTTATGGCCAGCTTTAGCCACTCTGAGTTGTCGCCACTGAAGTACAGCAAGACGGCTCTATATCCCCGTTTCTTTTTCACTTTGTCATAAAGAATGATCTACAGAACGCTTTATCTAGTCTAATAGACGGTGGAATTGAACTTCTCCCAGGAAACAGGTTTTCGACTCACAGTATATCAATGATATCGCCTTGCTGAATGTCGATGCACAGGCAATTCAACGTGCGTTGGACCGCCTGGCTATTGAGGTCTCTAGGTATGCTATATGCTTTGCACCTCCAAAATGGAAAAGCGGGATAGACATTGCGCATAGGTGAAAAGTGTTCGGTTTTGAACATTTTTGAAGGATTGCATATATGTAAACCCAACGTTTGTTCATTGCACCTAGTTGGGTGAGCAGTCAAATTGCAACAACTTCGCCGAAATGGGTAATGCAATCTCTCCAATGAGGAGTAGAGTGGCCTGAATTATTTGTTCAAAATTCAGACTTACAAGCAAACCATGTCTAAGGAACAAAGCGCATGTGCTAATGCGTTACACTAGAAGGCAAACTATGTGATGTCACAGTCAGTCATATTGAAACCTATCGAATCCCTTACAGGCCAGAGTCATGGGTGTGAATCGCATCCCCCAACCTATAATTCCGACCACCACCCGTTTCATACACAAACACACACAACAGTCGACTTGTTTTGATTACTAGAACTGTGACCTATCATCCTCCTCTCACTTGCAATAAATTCTATACAATGTTATGTACTGACATGATTATGAATAACTGAAAACGAACTTGTTCGTCACACTGTGTTGTTTCTCAATATTCAAACTACCTGGAAACACATGCGGGTTAGCAGAACAAGAAACAATCCAGTACGGGGTTTGTGATAAAATCAATCACCAGACATTCAGCCGACGGACAGAAGAGGACAGATGTGAAATACGTGAGCTCCCTTGTTCATACCCTTTGAAAGTCTGTCGCTGTCTGTGCGTGCCTGTGTGCGCTCGTGATGAAATGAAGAATGTGACTTCGGCCACCTAAATCATCACGGTGAACAGAATCCACCGGACACGCATAGGAAGCTCATTCAAACACAGGAAAACTCACACCGGTAGACTGAATTGCCAAACTCTTGGAGCCGGGCAAAGCAGACGTGGTTCCCTGGATGAATGCGATGTAGAATATGGACGAGTAGTAGTTGACAAACTGTAACAGGTACAGTTTCAAAGTCAAACTGTTGTCGTACTCGATTTGCGTACGATGCAATTCCAAATCGGTCATTTTTACGGCCAGACGATCGTAGATCTATAAAAACAAAGAAAACAACAAGTATACAAAGGAGGGATTGGATTAATGAACATCTCATCATTAAGTGATGATCCAATTCAAGAGCTTAGTTCAAAATTCACGTGAATGACAATAAAGTGGAAGAAAGTAAAATTAAAATTCCATCGCGTGAACTTTAAAAACCACTAAAGATTGCACTTATCAAAACGGGACTGTAACATGTCACCACGATTGGATGTGGTCAGATTAATCTCTGAGGCGCTGTCGGAAACATGATAAGAAATGGCGCACGTAGGACCGTATAGCATTTTATTCGACGATGAACCTCGGCTTATCAGAACGAACTATAATGCGTAATGAAGCAAGTTTCCCCGTGATTCTTGACTTTTTACTCTTCGAAAATGCGATCTTGCAGCGGCACTACCGTAGTCTTGCTTCTACAATTTCCCTCGCTAGGACACGCCTCATTAAGGTTACTATAGATCTGTTGCACCAACTAGAAGACTAATGGCACAGGTGTCCGAAATATCGCCACACCTTTTGTGTTAGAGTCATATTATTTACGTGGAAATTGTTCTTTATTGGCTACAATACTTATCGTGAATGATGAACGTTCTTCCAATTACAAGCACAATCGAATCGATAGTCGCACACTTAGGTGAAAAGGTTTTTCTACAGCGCACTAATCTGTTTTATTTTCACACTTTCATTCTTTTACTATAGCCGAGGGCTTGAAAAATATCCACCGAATTCGGTATCGGTTACAATCAGTTTGAAGCTATCACCATCGAGTTAAGTTTGTAACAAGCGCGAGAAAAAAAACCACAAATTGTATGCCTAGCCTGGGATTTTCCGGGACGAGAGGAGGCAATGAGAGTGAGGATGAAAACGGGAACAAAAGATTTCGTCAGAATAGTTGCGGGTCAAAAGAGTGCTATAAGATGAGGACTTACCATTTTCATGATGAAGATCAAGAACAAATTGATCACCGAACCCGTGACAGTGGTTATTATGCCGGCTGTGCTTTGAACAAACAAATTCTGTTGCTGATAGAGAACAATCTTGATAGCCAACTTGTACAATATTACACCAACTAGGAAAGCCAATGTGAGTACAACCTGTAAGCACATGGAGAGACGGGAAGCACAATGTGAATCAAATATGTACGGCATATACAGAATAAAGGCTAATTCCGTGCAGATCACAAAATCGTAGTCTACCAAGTGAAAATTTCCTAATCCATCGACTTGAGTGAGACCCGAGCACATGCACAGAGGCCACGGATACAGGATTATCACACACCGTATGCCACCTGACAAACGAGTATATACAGGATTGCGGGACCGGAAACTTTACGTACAAATTATTATTTTTACCCAGTTACGTGACATACGCTTCGTCATATCCACGACATCGGACAGATTACGTGAGTCGATAAGCTGTATTCTATTGTATATAGTTGATGGTATACTTTTGGAGGTCAAGAAATTTATATCGCAGTCAGCAGCAAACAAAAGAACGATGGAATAATGTATATGATAAAAAAACGAACAATGTCAATGTTTAGGAAGAAAAACGGTGGACTTTGGGCGAATTATTTCAGCTATGAATGTTTGAACGCAGCTCCTTCGTAATTTCTCCCTTCTAAATATAACACGGTGAAACTGCGACAAACATTAATACAATGAGGAACCAGACTAAACTTCGGACCAGTAAACACATCCGAATGACAGGAAGAGAGAACACTGGGTAAAGAATGCGCCGCATTTGCAAGAATTTTTGTGGAAACTTTTCGAGGACTTTAATGTGTATGTCGCATATTTCATCAACAAGAGAATCATCAGGAATCGAGGAGATACGACTAATGACAAACGGATTTCGGTAAAGGAAGTAAACGAAAACGACGCATGAAAAAGTTAATTAAAGACGAAGAACAAAATTAGTCAGCAAAATAATCGATCACTGAATGCTAACTACGAAAGACCATAATGAACAATTTGATTTTGACTCATAAAGAAATGTTTGTATCTGCTCAACTTGGCTTTTTCTCACTACAACAACTGGGAACGGGCGATAACAGTTGGAAGATAGAATCGATCGAATATTTACGAGATGAAATAAGAGCATCTGCGTTTCAAAACAGATACTATTTGTCGTTAACACCTAGACGAAGCTTGGCAGGATAAGCCCTACACTTTAATTCCATCAACCCCCAATCTTCTTCAACTGTACCATGTTTTGTTTGGCACACAGTCAAAAATGGACCGAGTAAATCAACAGAAGAATCGGCCAGTGAGTTTTGATAATTTAAGAATGAATGGTCCAAATTGTGCGGACACATGTAATATACCCGGTGGAATTTTGGCAAACTGATTGCGAGAGGATTTTCCAAGGATTTTTACTAATAAATGAACTTCTGTGTCTAATCGACGTGGTTTTCTCATTACAGTTAGTGAGAACGGACGAAGGCGATCGAGAAATAGAATCGGCTGAAGATTTACGTACAAAAAAGATCAAACGTTTTTAATTTTATGACTCTTAAAACAGATACTGTCACTCAAATAGTCAACGCACTGCGAATATTCAAACCTTTCAGTAGATCAGCGCTTTAGACACTCTATATACAGTTTGTTAAATACATCCGAAAGAATAGTGAACTGGGACGGCCGCGAGCTAAAAGCGCTTCTTTGTACACACAAGCAAAGTAGGAATAGGGAAGAAATGCAATATTCTTATCACTTACCGCGAATAAAATGGTCGAGTAACTAACGACAAATCGTGGGATGCGTTTCCGCCAGAATGGGACCAACGGTTCAATGTTCTGTTTTAAAGAGAACGAGGAAGTTCATTTTTATTGATCGCACAATAAGAAAGAACAATGGACCAAATCAGTTCCAGAAGTGCACCCAGAATCTAGTATAATTATTCAAATTTGTTTCAAAATATTCTGAATTAGGTAAAATTATATTTTCGTTTCACAAGGTCGGGCAACCATACATCGGATCCCAAAATGAAGAATGGTATACACATAATCAGTGAGATCCACAATGCGTACGTGTAAGTTTGTCCATGTGCGGTGAATCGTGTCAGCCTTGTGCAAACACGATCGAAATTAACCAATAGGAAGAAAGTTCCGAAAAATTTGACATAAATCTGGCTACGCTAACATTTTTAGAATAAGTTAGCGACCTTCCTAGCATTCAAGGGTTTGCCATATTTGATAAGATATGAAGGATTCTATTGGCAAACACTATATTTCCCGTGCGAGGCAAATAAAAAAAACACGTTTGATTAATGGCGCGAGACATGAGAATGGCTAACTCGAGACAAAGCCCATTGCTCGATGTCAAACATCTGTGATCCTCAAAAAGTTTGAACTCCAGATGAGAAACTCGCACATGGAATGAAATTACAGAGCAAATTCAGACAGTTGACAGCCTGAATTGATAAGTAAACGTCAAATGCCAAATGATTCTGAGAATGACTGGTCAACTTGTTGCGTGTAATTTGATGATCGCCATACTGGTTTGGTTGTGTCTATCGGTGCCAGATGGCGCGCTTACTGATCATAAGTATTTGCGATGGGTCAGGCAACTTTTTCGAAGATCATCATCTCAGTGCATGCTGCAAATGCGACTGGGATCTCGAGTGTGGCATGAATTACGGCTATACGAAATCCGGATAGATCTGCCTAGTGCGTCGTAACTTGCATGGCGAAATTTGCAAATAGAAATTTCAAATTGCTTATCCGCTTCTTTTTTGCACGCTGTTACAATTACACCACGGTACCGTACACTGAAGCTGCAAACATAGTTGTAAAATGTTTATTGTGAAGCTCCAATCCATATTCGTTATCAAACATGAATGATTCAGTGTGTGAATGGGATGGCAAGTTTCGTGTTTTAACACGTTTCCCATCTGTCCGGCACTCTTTCGGGGGGAACCGGTCTTGTTCGATTTTACCAGATTGACGTAATGTTTATCCGTTTCAGCGTATCGATCGAGAGAGCTGGCCGAACAAAGCAGTTCGAGAACTAAAGGCTACTCCATTCTTCCAGCTTGAGCCACTACGCATGCATTCTCGATCTGGCCTTCGTAGCCTGTTTGGGTCTAGTGATTCCAAATCTTTGAGTGCGGATCAAACTGGTTGATATTCATGTAACTGAGGGCCCATTTATTCGTCTGTCTGGTCTATATACTAGTTATCACATCGCAGCAACGGAATGGCATAGGCTATTCCTGATCGCTCGTGATGATCCACGCAGTGTTTACTGTTGAACTGAGCGAATCGGAGAGTGTCAATGGGATGTTTTTTTGGGCGATTTTGATACCCAACTGTTCTACCAGATGTTATAGAGCCTCCGATATCCCTCCTATTTTATGACAAAAAAAAGAAATGAGATTTCTGCCTCGATTTCGTTTCGTCCGTCGAAAATCAACTCTATCTCCAGTTCCCGCTAAATCTAATGAGAAAAAATGAAGTAGAGCAGAGGTAAAGTTCATTGAGCTTCTATCGGTATTCGATAATCAAAACGGACTAGTCGATTCTTGTGCAGACGATGTGCTTGAGCCCTATTCATCGACTTTCTCACGCGATTCTTTCTCCCAGATTATCGATTGATGCAATCGGTACGATACCACCGCAGAAGTGTTGGTCTTTGACCAGGGTAGTCGATAAACTGAGACAAAATCCATTACACTTACAGCCCCTACATACGGTATGTGTATTAACGTTATGCGCAATTTTCCCCTCACGTTTTCTTGTTAGCCCGGGCACAAGAGCTGATGAACTTTTTTGGATATTTATTTTCTTGCCGCATAAGTTGAGAAGATTGACAATTTCTTTGTCCATTGTTCGATAATGACGGAGTGTGTGGTCGTTCGGCTGAACGGGAGGATGTGCACACGGCACCTTAGGTGGCAATTTTTCCGCTGTACTGGGGTTGTCCAGTACCGCCATCACGTTACCTTTTATTCATTTGCAGTGTTTATAAAGCCTTCATCCCGTTTATTGGAATGGAGCACATACGTCTGGGTTGTGAGTAGTTGACAGAATTTGGTGAGCGACTGATATAATCTTGTCACGTATGTGTGTGTGTGTGTGTTCTGTTCCGTTTCGTTCCTACTACCAGCGATGAACACGCAAATTCCATTCGTTATACTGAAAGGTGGTTCGAGATTGAATATCAAAAACCAGATGCTATAGGCAGGAATATCTAGGTAATTCAAAGGTTTGCAGTACCGCACAGTTGAGTTCTACAATTCTTTAATAAAGTTAATGAACTTGGCCAGACTAGAGACAATGAAAGCAAAACGAATGTGCTTAAACAGATCAGACAACAGAAAAAGCAAAATCTTCAATGATTTTGAACATTGATGTTCAAACTGAGAACGCATTTCTTACGCTATCCAAAAAAGAGATAAGGTCATTTATACATGGTCGACAAGATCTGGTGTGACTTTTTAGACTAAGGATCATTGGACCTTAAAAAACCTAAGGCGATGCTGGGGATCCTGGGAATGAGACTTTTGGATTCTATTAATGAGAAGATGAAACTGTGACCTGACTACTGTTTCCAAATGGTATTCGGCGTTTCATCCGTTAACAGAATCTCAAGTATTACGACGAAAATGAGACTGAACCGTACCAAATTAGTCCAGTCAATGATGGTGTGCGAAACAATCTAAACGGTTTGAGAAACTCACACCGGAGACCGGATTCAATTTGCTGTCGTAACCTCTAAGCAGAAGGGCCAAAAATTCCGGACGAGCTGGTTGATCCACCGGTTCCAGAGCGTACACGTTCCATCGGAAAGCCAAACTGATTTGGTTGCGTTTCCACATTTCCAGGAAAACAATCGCTAATGGGGAAAATATAATACAAATGATATTGTATGCCATACTTGACGCGCGAGTACAATGGAACGGGCATGCTAGAGCTAGAGTTCATTACACGGCATTTACAACCCCGAAACTTCGAGTGGTTTAAAATCACATAAGATCTTAATGGATCAGGTGTGGGAACGAGCCGCGCGACAATGAATGATCGTCAACCATCGCCGCGAACGAATCCAATCCCTCATAACCAAATCAAGCTGATTGTGGCTGCATGTAAGAGAAAGGGATCCTCGTTTCGGCCAGTTGAGTTGTAATCGAGGCAACCGCAAAAAAGCTATTTTCGGGTTTAAGAATGCAGATTGAAAATCTATCGTAACGAATATTCGTTTGTAAAAAAATTACAAAGGACAAAGGAATAAACGACTTTGAAATCTAATGAGGTTGCTTGGCGCTCAATGAATACGTACTCAGTGACGTAAAGCGCTCAACTCAAATGCCAGCCGGCCAGCATGACCAAGTGATTACATTAGTGTGATACTAAATACTTCTTAGTCAAATGTTTACTCTTGTTATCTGTTCAGGATCCATCCGATTATATTTACTTTTTTTTTACTTATAATGATTGACCGTCCTTCGGACTTCACCTTTCATGCACAAACCCCACGCCATCCGGTCATACTTATATCCGTGGAGCACCAGACTCGAGTTACGCTCCCACATCTGGAACGAGGTAGAACTAAGATAATCGGGCGGTCATGAAGCGGGAGTTAGTGGGATGTCAGCAATTCAGTGTAAAAACCCAAGTAAGTTAGTAAAAGTTTTGAGCAAGTCAGTAAAGAAAATCCGAAACTATTAACATCATTACAGATTGCATAAAATAGTTGTCTCGAAGAGATCGCTGCCATGAAAATTCCCACCTATGCCGGTGGTAGTGAAATGGATCAGCTATTTGACAACCAAAAGTCACAAGGTCTAAATGTCAAAATACCCGGTTACTTTTGTAGTTGATGACAATTAACTATCTCCTGATTTGTAATAGCCCTTTGGCCGGACACATCTCATTCGATTCCGTATCACTCCAAGTGTCAAGACTTTGATTGTTGCATGCAAACCAGACCTCACCATCCTAATTCAGTAGCCTTAGAGACGACGAGCCAATGTCAGTTCCATAGAAGTGGTGCCTGTAGCATCACGCCCAAGTATCGAAGAGTTGTTGGGTTTGGAAATAGGTCTAAATTATACTGTAGATATGAAAGTTTTATCTTATCTATCTCGAATCCGACTTTACCAACCAGGCCATCCCTGAATAACCAGAGACGATAGAAAATATATATTAAGCCTGTAGTCAAGAGCACAAGATCATGGCATTTTTATCCGCAGGTCGCGGATTCAATTCCCCTAGCCGTTGATCAAATTTTCCCTCTGATGGCCGCTACCCACTTCCAGAAAATGATAAGCGTTGTGGTTTCATTAATAAATGAAGTTGATGATAATTTAAAAAGATAGAAAAACTGAGTCCTCTGGCTCGAAAATGGCCCCGTACTTATGGGAAAGCCAAGTTACGTGAATCGTGATTAGGAAAAGCGAACTTAAGTCCTAAGTTCCTCGCAAAATGAAGACGAAAAAGACTTTTCGTTCAGTCATCTTTTCTATCTGCATAAATAACGGCAGTAATAACTCTCTCTAACAAAAAGATCCATTTAACCAGTAGCTTTCTTGTTGTCCGTATTCCGTTGGGTGCCTAGGGGCGGTTACCAAGTGTAAACAAAAGCAAAGCACGGCCACAAACCCAAACAGATGAAACTCAGATATGCGCAACGAAACGACAAGTGTCTGGGAAAACGAAAGTCACATAAATGAAAAGGGATTCATGGCCGTATGGCAGCTTCAGTAACTAAAATCAGGGTAACAAACTACTAAATTAATACTTGTTCGGGTTTCATTTGGGATACATAGCAACAGTTGCGCCCCTTAGGTCGTCATGACAACCGTATTCGAGGCACTTGTGTGTCCGGAATTGCAAGTGACATGAGTAACTGAATGCATGAACTTTCCCCACAAAAGCAATACGGACATCAAAGAACTGTTTTATTCATGAAAGGAACCAGTCATAAAAGCTTATGGAGACAACGAAACGCCGTATTGTACAGATATGACGTGCTAAAATACAAGCCTCAGATATGATATCCTAAACGAGATATATGAAACAACTCAGAGAAGAACAGTAAATGCATCACTGAGATGAAACTGAAGATTGTAAACCAGCCGGGTAGGTCGGCATGTACAATGAACCAGATGAGCCATAACGATGTCCCGATCATCGGAACGTGGTTTTCAAAAAATTGTAGAACATGACTAGTAACTAATAAGCAGTCCAACGAAATTATGATGTTTTAATTCGGTACGCTGCCCACATACAACACATTATGCTTATAAGAACTCTCAACCTCTGACAATAATCAATGTTATCCAGTCCAATGCAGTCTGCACATACACAAAATTTGCATGAACATGCTCTGGTTCTGATTGCTGGTTTGCAGCATTCCATTGTAGTGGGAGAAACAGCGAAAGACAAAAGCAGAAATGTTTCGAATCCAAGTGCGTTACTGGCTGGGGAATGTAGCCTAAAACATCGAGATTTCCAACTATCGCGTTGAGGGATCTGGAGGGTTCAAACCAAGTCATGTAAGTTTACCTATGTGGGACAGTTCATTGATGAGAGTTCCACACACCGTTCCGCCAGGTCATCGACTAATTACCTTCATTCATTTTCCACTCATTATCTGCCTCTTTCTATTGAGTGAAATCTACGAACCAAAACCCCATGCCGAAGCCAACAATTGCCAACAGAATTCACCCACCGTACTGTGTCAATACAGTGAAGATAACGGCACTCAAAAACAGTTTCGCACATTTTCTGCTGTCAACGGCCATTTTTTTTTGGGGGGGGGGAGTGTGAGGCTCAACTTGACTGATTCAGTGAAAACTCAGCCTCTGATCGACGGACAAATTCCATGACGACGCCAAAGATGTTTCGAATTGGTGAATACCAATATAGACGTCTTTATAGGCGAAGACAATTAATCAGATATAAAACGACCAGGCGAGATAGAACTACCCAAATAACTAAATCTATACAACTCATCCAATTTTTTCAGTGGAAGAAGAAAATTTGGCTTAGAGCCAGTTCTGCAATAGCATTTTACACCCAAAGGACGAAAAACATACCAAACAACCTACGTTGTCGTTACTTTCTCTCGTGTTAACCAGTTCGTAGGTACATACGTGCCCTAACCGAAATCATAACAGACCATCATGATGTGCGTATGGTTGAAAAAAAGATATCAACCGAACATCTTACGCCTCAGTACCAGCTCTGGCTTCGTCCTAGTCAGCGAGAACGAATATTGTGGCGTAAATCGAACGCGTCACGCGCAACGTGTCTGTATTTGATCTAATTGCCGTAACATTTTCTTGCTTTCAATAAAACCGTGGGTTCACTGATATATTTGCATGTATCAACCGTCTTAACTGCTTTCAGTGGAATCTTTAACCACTGACTCCATGTCTATGTGTATATGTGTGCGAGTTCGGGAAAGTTAAGTTTGACCTAAAGGGTTTTGCCACTAACCATGATGAATTGCATCAACTTTTAACTACCGACAATAACGCCAGTAGTGAAAGTGGAAGTTCTACTTCGGAGTCTAAAATTTGATGTTATCCGTTTCAAACGCACATGACCATACGGACCTGCTAACAAATATCCCAATAGCGGATCAATCGAGAAGTCTCCTCGTACCATCCTTAGTGATCGATTGAAATTCGATGATCAACGTTTAGAGCTTGTTGAGCCCTGCAGATCTTTCCGTTGTTTATTTGCCTCTGACTAGCGTTTAGTAGTCGTTGGTTAAGCTTTGGTAGGCTCCGATTGTCATTAGAAGCCAGAACGTTGGGTAGAAATAAGTACACACCTTTTGCGCGACGAGTAAAGAATACAGGCGAATCACATGTGAATTGTGGTCCAGTCACGTGACTTGATAGCCTGGCGTGAATTCTGTCAATAGCTACAGTTCCAATGAAGAATGCTACGATGCGCTGGTCAGCGGCTACTAGCCGACAGTGAACGGACACTAAATCATGAAAAAAGCCTGGAGTTAAAAACTGGCGGAAATGCGCTGGTACCGGTCTACAACAATACTGCGGACTTGGACAGGTCCCTCAGGGGCTTAACGTTTTTCAACGGCAAATGGAGAAATGATACCCTTTATGAAGTTTATTGATTTACACAGTCGCATCGGATGCTGATTCAGATATGCCTGTGATGCAATTTAAAGAATTTCGACGAAAAGCAGTGAAAGCAAGTAAGCAGAAAACAAATTTAAAAACAATATGAACATATCATTTGGACAAAACCAAACCAAAAAAATGCATGAACCTGTTACACTAATTTGTCTAAGGTTATTAGAAAATTTCACCCTTGCCAATAGGCTTACCACCAATTTTACCGATTGATCGATGAAACAAGATTGCTTCACGTGTCATGAAGCTATAATATCACAACTAGCTTGATCCTTGTACATCTGGGCACGTATAGATCTCAGAATGTGCATCTACCTAACGGCACATCTGTGTAGGGACCAACTGGCTAGAACATGGGGCCAATAAATTATCAATCAATCAATGAAATGCGGTCACATGGAAAATAGTTTGCCTTCGTTTAGTCCAGAGTGACGGCCACCAAAACGTAAACGCGTGGGGCGTAGTTTCGGGCGAATTTGTTTGAATTTACAGTGCGCTACGGACAAATTTGAACTAATACGACTACGCATAGCCGAACGAAAAACAATGAAAGGCAAATTGAAAAACGAACAGGACAAATCCGGCTGTCAAATTTCTGGGATAGTTATAATTACCACAAACTTAGGTCACTATATGGGGAAGAGGCAATCTGACAAAACCAATTTTAACTACTGTAAAACGCGATTTTATGCCAATGGACGCAAGCAGCTGATACCAGACCATTCTCGCGCAATCAATAGGCATGCAGAAAAACCGACAATATCAATCATCTAGGTATCAAAAACGATTTTGCGTATTCCCAAGTTATTGCGTTTGATGGTTTGGAAAGCGAATGTTCTCAATTAATTTCGTCTCATGGATCATAGCACTGACGGTGTCACCTCGGCTGTTCACCGAACAAACCAATACTATCCTGTTGAACCTGAGCTACGAGTAACACCATCGTTCACCAACCAGCTATATATATAGCTATATATATATATATATATATTATCGTTCAGAACGCTGTCTTTTCCCCAGGGTTATATGTTTCTATAAAAACAGTGGGTATCCAAGGCACAGGGAGTGGACCTAAACAGATGGGAAAAGAAAAAAAATTAATGTAGTAGCCTACATACAGAACAAAATCTAGTTCGATTGCAAATGACAACACGATCGCCGGTGTTCGCTGTTCATTGCAACATCTTTCAGTGTTTCCAGCCAGCTAGTTAACAGGATTTTCGGACCCCAACCATGAAAATGTGAGACAACTACTTTACTAATTCGCTGTTCAGTTTCTCATTCCCCGTTGCCACGTCATCCGCTGACATTCACAAAGTTTATTCTTGAACTCCGTGGGAGGAAAACAAAATAGGGAACGGTATGGCAGACGAGTGTGCACTATACGTAACATTTGACCCAACCAGCGTAGTCTACTAAATTTCATAGGCTGAAATAAGGTATTCTGAGAACCGGCACACAGTATTAGATTCCTGAACCCCACAATTATCATCGAGCTACTCCATCCAATTCTAGCCATACTACATAGATATCGGTGGTCTAAAACCTGTTCAAATGTAGATAGGTGACTTTTAACAGCTTTACCGTTTCCAAGTCAGAAGTAGAAAGATCGGATCGGGCCAGAAGCAACAGAAAACCTCATGCGCAAACCAGTGTTTCGGAGTTCACTTCAATTTGGATTAGAAAACCATTGAAATTGCATCAACATGCTTAAGTTTTCCTTCCCAATTCACAACCTCAACTAAGCAAATGAAAAAATCCGGACTAGAAACAGAGAAAGACGGATTACGGAATAATAACTTGAAGAACTACACGGGCAAGAAAACACTTCGAATGCACGTAAGTCCCTTGATTGCCGGAATGAATTCTGTCACCTGCTACATGCAATCTTTGCTCAAGAAGGCGGATCCGTTGAGCCTCAACTTGCTGGTCTAATCGGAAGTGGTGTACGTACGAGTTCACTGGTCCAATTATTTTCCAAGTGTGAAATAGGTAGTCTGTTCATGTATTGCGCATTTCCAATGTCCAACCACTAACTCTGATGGGGTTTTGTCTGATTTAATCCGATCAATTTTGTGAATGCAATCTGTGGACTGACC
>LUCM01006514.1:75609-90887 GCA_008360955.1 Fasciolopsis buskii
GTCCTGGCGCGTCTCTTCCTTTAGTGCGTGCTTCCGTATTGCTGATTCAATGGAAGCAATGAACGTGGGATGCTTGGCGTTGGCGTGGTTGAATGTTAATCCTTTCAGTAGCACGGACTTTTCGCTTGGTAGTAGCTGGTGGCCCGAGTAATTGTAGATTGGTTCGGCATACTGAGGTTTCGTTTGATTGAGCGCGGCGTATTTCTTGGTGAGTCTGTCCCTCACCTTTGAGCGGTTTGTGTTCGATGTGATTTCAATGACCGCTTTTATTTTCTAATCCAGCTGGCATCTAATAAGTTTGAAACATCCCGTTCGAGTCGATTTTGATGGCTTTCGTATACGGCTTTCCTGCGATGCGCGTCGTTGATCAGCTCACGATGCATCTGTTTGCAGTATGAATGTGCAATCCTACGGGCACGTTCCGAGTTCACGGGCGGGTTACACTTGATACTTTTTGGAAAAGTGTTATTTCTGAGGCAGTGATGTAGGAAGAACAGTTGCTCACGGACAGCAGCGGAACGCTTGGAATAGTTTTCCCATTATATATATATATATATATATATATATATATATGGAAGAAAAGATCAGCGATAGATGAAAATCTTTCCTGAGACCACTAGCAATGCATTTGATTTTCTATCACTGACACACGATCAGCAAGCTAGGCACTCGACTCACATGTTTTCGTCCGATGAGATACCCACAAATCCCATGAAAAATGCTATCATTCCAATCAATGCGACCGGGGTTAGCCAAGTAGTGTAAAATCCAAGCCAGGCGAAGTAGAATGCGATTGCTTCTCCGAAGTAGTATCTACGGAATTAGAAAAATAACAACCATAGAACAACGATAGAAAACCATCGGTGAATTTTGCCAAAAAGCAGCCCAATGAGTGGTACAGTAAAGCGGACGGTTTTCAAATAGTGATGTTCAACTATACGAAACTAGGTTCGAAAAAAACTGTACTCATCATAGAATGTGATCGTCTTGTCCACACAACTCTCGGAACGACAAACGCACTAACAACGAAAAATAACAACGCGCTTTATCCGAAAAACTATGGCTATACTGTTTGCTGTTTACTTGCGCCAAACTTCCAGTCCGCAAAGATATCTGTCAAATACTTTTCTAGATTAAGATTACTGCCTGAATTCGATTCTTGTAAGAGTAATCTGCATTTCTTTCACAGATCGTATTGTCTAGGACCGGCTTACTAAGGCAACAGGATAATCTGTCAGTGACATGGGATCCATAAGATTCCGTTCACAGTCGCTTTACTGGCTTAAACGAATATAGCAAAAAAGGATGTTGAATCTCCTTACGAAATGACTATCGGTGGTATCATTCGAGGCAAATAAATCGGACCCAGTCCGAAACTCCTAAGAATTAGTAAAACACCAAACTCTTCTCGGAATCAACAAAGAAACACGGACATTGTGCAAAACACTTTCTCGTGATGCTGACGTGAGACAGACACTGACAACAAGTTGGCAACAACGTCTCAGTAACGAGAAATAATCAACAGCAACAAAAAAAAACGGAATTGTATTCTCAATTCCAATATTTCACACCAAACTGACCGTATATAATCCAACGGTTGTTGACGTGCGAAACTTGGATACGAGGCCCAGTAACGTCGCAGCATGATTCGATTATTCGTTTCACTGGCTATCTCTTTCTTCTCTGTGGGCTGACAATAACAAGGTGACCGAATCCGAAAGAACGACATAGAGGGTTGGGAAAAACAAACAGAAAAAAAAACTTGAATATTTTGAAAAATCGAATAGTCTGCTTGCTACAAGGAGAAATTGGTTATGTCACGGATACCAACGACAACACAAGTCACAATGTGTTCACGCGGAAATGACGCAATTGAAACTGACTGGTTCAACGTTGACGGAGTGGTGATTCGGAATTTTCTGTCCCATACATCTTAGTAGGCAACCAGTCGGCTCAAATGCCTCATGACAAATATAAACCAGCAAATTGAAACTTCGCCAGGCTTGAAACAATCGGTTTCCGGTGGTCCGATTCCATGTGAACATACTGCGATCCGGAAAACCGGTGCGCGGAAATTCGCGCAGCCCTAATGGGCTAAGGCTCCATCAACATGATCAGGAAAAAATGCCGGGGCGTACAAAACACGTTTTTGCACGATTTCTGCGTTAAACCTCTGAAAGACGAAAAGCCTCGCAACTAGTTGGGACTGCGATCGCTATCTGATGAACACGCAAAGCGAACTCTGTTGGACACACACACAGAGAAGCATGCACATGTCAACACTCGCTAGAAATGGTGACAACCAGGCGTGGGAGCAAGAACGCTTTAGGCGAATCGTGAATACATGGCCATGGGGAACAAGAAGGGAAACTCCAAAGTGAGGTCAGTAACCCGCGGAATGACGGACAGATAATTTGCCCAAGAGTAGTGGGAACTGAGGTCTAAGTGCGTGATCGGTAAACGCTGAATTAGCAGTACATAATTTCATGTACAAGGGAATATAAAGTTTGCATTACTGGGCACACAATGTGTAGACTGGCATTCAATGCAGCGAGAAAAAAGGAAATAAAAAAACTACAAATACTAGTGACTAATTAACATGCGGCCAATGAGAAAATATCGCGGCGGGAACAAACAGGATGGGAAGTAAGTAGTGAGAGAGAGAGAAAGAGAGAGAGAGAGAGTAAGATCACGGAGGTGAAATAGTACGGGAGTAGAACTGAACAACATTCACAGACAGCAAAAATATCCCCGAGGACGGAAATGATGCCTTTGAGAGAATCTAACCTATGTTGGGTAGAAAATTTGAGAGGAAGAAGTATTCGGTCTGGGCAAAACAAACAGCACAGTCTAACGGAATTAAGAACAAAACCATTCGTAGGCATTAGTTCACAGGATCAAACACAAACAAGCTTAAAACGTTCGAAGAGCCAATTTTCTAAATCTGTATTTGTCGACTGGAATAGTCCAAGTCCACGGCTGTGCACATACAAGCACTTGGGATTTGCCAATAGAGACACCTTGTCTGCTCATGCTCCATCAGGGTGCGGAGTGTCAAGTTCTAAAGTGGATGCTTACCGTGTATGATTCTAGAATGCAACACAATGGTAGGTAAAAGCGCGTGCTCGTCGGCATTGGAAGTGAAAATCTAGACTGCGAAACAAGAATGCTAGACTTATCCAAAAGGCGTACAAACTGAGTAGCCAGTCACCAGTGCTCACTCATCTATGTGACTCTCAGATGGGGTACATGAAAGAAGGTGGGCGACCCTGGGTCAAACATTTTCTCTAAGCTAGTAGATCGCCGTTTCAGATCAAAAGAGAAACCGTGAGCAGCAAGGGAAAACCGATGACGTGAAAGGACAGTTCTAAACGGTCTTTGTATACATAGAAAACCGTATTGTTTTTATTTCGTCCCTTTCCCCACCTTCATCCTTTTCCTTTAAAGCCAACATTCCAATGGTATCTGATACTTTCAGAGGTTTGATATATATATATATATATTTTAGAGGTGAGTTCTAACGTTTATTGTGACGTTTCCATCCAAACTAGGACTTGTTGTGAAACGTGAATGAGTGATTCACGTCACAATAAACGTTATAACTTAGTGTACGCCTTCTCACCTCTAAAATATGCAACCTGAGCTGCAAATATTTTCATTCATATATATATATATATATTTATATAAAGACAGGATTTGATAACTCAATACCAACCGATAAACCATGAACGGCCAACACGAACGTTAGGCACCAGTTAATAGTTAAAACATGCAATTCAGTAGTCAAATATCGACATGAAAAGCTGGTACACCGGGATTAGATGGCTCGCATGTCCGGAAAAGTTGCCCGTTTCTTATCATCACACATCGCCAAGTGTTGAGTGACAACAAACATGCGAACGACACAGAGAAATTAACCAGATGAATTCATTAGGATCATCTTATTGATAGACCCAGAAACTACGTTTATTTAAACCGGGTTAGAAAATGAAGCAACCTGGCTACCACAAAGGGTAAATTAACCAACTACTGTGTGCTACTAATTAAATCAGGAAAAACGGAGTTTCTTCTTATTTGCTCTTGAAACAGCAGTTTCAACTTTTCAGAGGCTTCAGATAATTAGAATCGATGTTTCGGCGGTAGACGTTCAATCGTTAGAAACACAACATAAACGGTTGACAATATGATGAACTTGGAGCAAGCAAGTGTTTTGTCTGTTTATTCTTCGTCGTATCTGTAGAAGTATACACCGAGTGGACCTCGGGTGAAGTTGAACGTGATTTGTATAGGGACTTGTCCAGATCACTTCGCAGTGTGCATTCAACGGACGTTGTGATCGTTGCTGGTGACTTCAACGACCACACCAGCTACTCGGCGGAGACAGAAAAATATATCGAAGACCAGATTGTTGTCTCGGCCGATCGAACCATCAACCACCGATCGTCTACTTCCGGTTTACTCCGACCATAAACTCTTTTTGGCTTATAAAACGTTTTGCCTCAGAAAGCGAGCTCGGATCAATTGGTGACACCCTCCACCATCGCAGGTTTGGAATCAGATTAATCAAAATGTTTGACGATTGCAAATGGCGTGTACCAATAAAAGCAAAACGTTCTTCTTGCAAGCGAAGAGTTGGGCAAAGTAGATAAAATGTTATTCGGTCAGTTATATCCAATCACGTGATGGTGTATTGGATAAAGTACTGTCGCGTATGCAAAATGCTAGATTAGATTTTACCATTTTGTCGTGTTTGTGATTCCGACGTGACATCCGTTTATCAATCAAAGTTCATGTGTTCGGTGCAGCGGTTAGATCGATTATTCTATAGGATTCAAAGATATAGTTACTAAAGACGAAGATTAGCGGTGTTTGGGCATCAGTATCTTTTAGGCATTGTTGAAATAGGGTGAAAAAATGCGTATCACAAATGGTGATGTTAGGCTTATACTAATGGGCTTTGGGAGCCGTTGGCCTTTAGAGAATATACTGAAACCGGAGTCTGTTAGTGGTCGGAACGTGTGTTACACATGACCACAGATCGATCGATTACCTTATTATACTCTGTACTTCGAGGCAAATAGTTTTGGTAGAAAATCAAAGTGATCAGTCCATAATATGGTGAAAAAAACTGAAAATTACGACCAGTGGATCGTTTCGTGTAGGTCTAGTTAGATAGCCAGGCTGAAGTTAGTAAGACTCCTCACGCGATATTTGCAGATATTAGCGAACACCAATAAGTCCCATAGCCAGTGGCACAGTTTCATCAAAAATCTGAGTGATTTTCTCATTAACGCACTCCCAAATGTTCCTATATTACATCTGATTCCTTGCCCTGGTAATTATACGATGCTGTGAGGTAGTAATTGAAGCCAGAGCACGTCGTTAAATGTTCACGATTGCTAAGATTCACCTGGTTAGTTGGTTCTTCCATGAAAAATTCATAAAACATTATTCTGATCGGTCAGACCACATCTTAGTAACTAGTCTAAAAGACTGATTTTGGCAGTATGAATAAAAGACTGTGGACAGAGTAGAAGTTTTACCGTGTCCTTGAAATTCGTAGTCGACGAGGTCAGAATTTGTCTTCCTCACAGGTCCGGCTTATCCCACCCACTTCTCAGTTATGATTACCAAAAGAAAACTACTCACTGAAAGCATTGCGCACTCTGGGTTCGATGTCCGAAGCGTCAGGCACAATCATCCATGGTCTAGGAATTAGAACAGTGCGTCAGATAAGTATAACGATTTAGGTTTTCACACACGAGGTTCAAAATGAAGTGACTAACATTAGATCCAAACTGATCACACTTGGCAACGGAATGGAATGGTACAGTGATGCTGGACCGGATGAAACCTGTTCAAAGTTCTCATCTGTGAACGCAATAGTCACGAAAAGGTGCCGACAGGGCGATAACCACTGGCCACTTCAGTGATGTCTGTTGCACCGTCGAAAAGCGAAACACCTGAAGGTCACTGAATACATGTGATCGAACAGGTGAAATATCGTTTTTTTTATCGATATTATACTCTCATTAATAAGCATACGACGGTGCACATAATCATCCAGAAAAGGGGCACCGTGTTAACTGACGTTACAAAATCAATCTCAACGTCAGCAAGCAACTGAAGTAACCGATTAATAATAAAAACAAACCTACTGGTTCTTGGTGCATCATATTTAAAAACGTTCTGTCTGATATGCGCATGACTCATCAGATGGGTTTGGTAATTATTAATTGTAAAAGGGGCACGATAGCGAATAAACTTGTTCCCGATAAATTCGTCCTTTGACTAATAGAGTGACACATTTATGCAATGATGTGAACATTTTGTGCAATTTTTACAGTATCACGATTAATATAAAAGCGAATGTGTCGGATGCGATACGGGACACAGGGGTGCGCGAATTGTTTGTTGTTACTGATTGGGAAAAGTCCACTGCCCAATGTACACAGGAGACCGATTAGCTGTTTCCCTATACGCGTGAAAGATCATAGTAGACAGTTTGGCAGGCCTTCTCGGATCATAGCCAACATTGATGGAGTGATTTCACAAGGTGCTTCTTTGAACGTGTCTATGGGTTTAGCAGTATGTTTGCTATTGATTCTGCTATGGCCTAATGAACTTGACAGACAGCCTTCGACGAATTCTCTGATACCTTGTAGATCACTATGGAAGCCTCGTCATTCAACTGATGTCGTGTGCTTTCGAGTTGCATCACAACCCCGCGATTTAGTATGTCTGGTTCCCATCTTCAATCTCTCTTCGATTCTTTGAGACAGCTGTTGTAATGTATTGCTCGCATAGGTTGCCGAGCATGACCAAACAAGCCGCGCATACATTTATGTAATTGTATTAGTCAGAGAATAACGTTACCGAAAACGAAGTTGTTCGCATCAGCGTACTGGAATAATTCTGTGAATTGCTGACTACCCCATTAATCTATGGTTGACACAAGTGAGGCTTCACCGCCGATTTCAACCATATTAGTCTCTTCCGAATGCTAACGTATACGCACGCACGCACTTAGTCACGCTATGACTGTCCGATAATCGGCTTGTTGCATCCTATCATACACAACCCTTGCACGCTTCGTTCTGAACGATGGGAATAACGTACATCCTGAGCTTTCAATGCGCTTGTCTCGCATCGTTTTCGCGGATGACCTTGCGTTTATTGATAGTTATTTGCTACAAATAAAATAAATTTATCAAATGTGTTTCTTGTAATTCGGTCGAAGGCAGTTGTGCTGCCGCTCCGGTTATTAATACGCCCGACCTATTGAGGCCTAGTGTGGTTTTCTACTCCGAATCTCAGGATCACGGTTAACGGCTTCCTATTTTTACACTGTACATCATGGCAACTCACGACCATACTGGTTCGTGTTCTCTCTCCCAATGCATTCACTGACAGAACAAAAAAAAAGCAGGTCATCACGCTTATTAACATTTGCAAATTAAATCGTACCAATGATTCTATCCAGAAGTTTTTTCAAAATTTTTGTCGATTCCCTCACCAGAACTCATGTCCTCTCTACATCAGATAACATGCACCTTTTGTTCCCCAAAACCTATTCAAAGCTGGTGTCCGTCTTTTTCTTCCCCAATCAGTCCCCAGGTACAGAATATGAAATTTTGGTTGTTACAACTATGGATTTCAGCTGACGCGGCTTAGGCTTCGTATTTCTTCTTTGAATCCTTACTTTTGTGTTGTTTACTGTTCTTTTGACACTGGTGACTCGTTTAGCTGCAGGCATTGCACATGTGCTTGTGACACTTCATTTGCCATGTTCTTGTATTGAGATTTTGATATTCATAATCGTGTTACTGATCACCTTGGATGACATTTCGGCTTTGGGGCGCGAAGTCGAACACTTCGTTGTGCTCAGTGACTTGCACCAACTGGCTGGCCTCCTCACGCGTGTTCCCGATTGAGTTAGCGAAGATGACCATACGCTTGGTTCTACTTACCTCCATCCTCTCTCCCTACACAGACAATCAATCAATCTTACATCACTTAACTCGTCGAATAGTTGTATGGTTTCTTGCTTTATCGATCTTGTTCGCGCCGATTCTCCAACCACTTCTGGACACACATTTTGGCATTACAGTTCAGCCAATTTGGACGGCGTTCGCGAATTCTTAGCTCCTAATTACTGGAGCGACCGTTTCAGCATTTGCTTTCAACTCTACCGACATTGTTCTTCAAAATATGGATCTTTTTAGTCCACACATCCCAAAACCAGACGAACGCTAATCCCCAAGTGGTTCAATTGTGCATGCAGACGTACGTTAAAAACGCTCAGTATTTCCCGGATGACACCAATCCCTCACTCCAGGCTCCCGCTAGCGCTCTGTGCAAGCTAGGAACAGAGGCTCGTCAACCATAAAGGAAGCGAAGAAACGCTTTGTCTGTTGCAAAGGCGCACGCTTACACTCATTCGCCACTGGTAGTCGATAATTTTCTCTTGTTAAAGCAATCTCTAATTAAACTTCGGGATTCTTTCTCACCCACTGTCCCCCTTTTCTACCTCGTCTTAACACTAGGAAGACTCACCAAAAGCTGGATTCTCTGGACGTTTGTGAACCAACCGATTTGGACTGTGCACTACATATCGTTCTACACATGTGTGTTCTTCTAATTCGCCTTGGAGTGAGATCCAAGAGATCTCTAAACGATGGTTGGAAACAATAAGTGATACAGTTTGCGTAGCTCTAGTACTCGGAATGTTTCATCTTCTATATATTTCATCAACTTTCTATTATGTAGCTGGTCTTCCATTATTTCCGATTCACTTTTTAATAGACAGTGCCATGGGTAGCAACCAGAATCGGAACATATCACTCCAAAGGTATCGGTTATAAAAAGTGAACTTAAACGAATTAACACAAACAATTTCACCAGTTGAATTCGAGCATTCAGACTCATGAATCAACTTTAACTTTATACCATGAATAAAAATTTCAAGATGCAAACAATCAATTACAGATTACGCTGTCGTCTGGTGATCCCTTTGATCGATTTGCATTCTCTTTCGCAATTTAGAAATCCTCCATATTATTCACATTCACTGTTCGAGGTCACAATTTTTTAAAGGTTCTGATATATCCGGCTGCATACCATTTCGAATGCGATCCGACCGTTAAGGTCAATCATCTCAATCTCATGACTGCCGTTTCTGTCCGTGCACCAATTCGGCGAGGTGAAAAACTGTCCGATATTGGTCGTTTTTTGGAGTGGACAGCCGTACACGTGACTGTCTTTTACAATTTCTCTCGCAAATCTACATGAACGTGTGCACATACACATACAAAAGGAGGTTAGGTCGAATGACCTTGACGACGAAACCATAGCATGTCGGGTTATTCTGAGCCTTGCTTATCTGTTCTGACGGCTGTACAACCGACATCGGTTGCCAAAAAGATCAGGCAGCTTGACAGCCGATAAATCACAGTTACAACACAAAAGTAGTCAGTGAGGTGTAAAAGAACAAACTTTAGAAAACCCCCGGACTTGTTGATCTAATTAGCTACTTATGGGGACGTTGAAAGGACGTCATACCAATTCCACAAGTGATTATAAACAGTTTTCCGTAGGAAGTGCGCATGAAGATACATTAAGGACAGTGAAGCGTGTTCAAACGTTGAAAACGGGATTAGGGTAAAGCAATCCGCGGGGTCAGGATTAGCGAAACGGGAGATAGAGAGCAACTGGATCAATGCAAATGTCGTGACTGGTCGTGGACTAGGAGTCAGGATACTGGGAGGGGTTACATTCAATTGCATTGAGCGTTCAACCAGGGGATTGGATTATGCACAACAAACCTCAGCCGTACACCCTCTAGAATAGCTACAAATACAGACACATTCACTTTAGCTTACCGTATCCGGTGATGGAGCGTGAAGCTCGTTATAGACGCCTTGTATTTTTGCTGATAACTGTACAGACGAAACGAATCACGTTATGAGCACCGTAAACAAAGCACGAAATATCAGTTAGTCACTGTGTGCTACCAAGGTGACGAGGTGCCGCATTAGCAAGCCATGCGAGGTACGGAGGATTGTGACATTACATGTTAACCATTTGAAACCATGTAGATGCAAACTGAACATCAGAATATCGTAAGAGTTTGTCTAGAAAATCATGACAAATCAGAACCGATGTTGAAACCAGATAATTTTTGTCAGATTGATGATCCCCATTAGTACTGCAATGATGTATTGTTGATTAACAGACAAGTGAATGCATTAGTAAACGATTTCATTCGACCTGATCTAACTTTCGGATGCAAGGGACTAATTTTGCCTCTCCGATTCATAACAGTTAATCAACTCACTTGTGTCTCTAGGATGCTGGCATATGTAACAACAGCCAAATGCTGGAAAATTGCTCGACAGGCGGTTTACGCTAAGTTGAAAGTTATCCAAGCCGAAGAACCGTGATAAAATTATGTTCGACATCCGAGGATAGCTATTCTTTAAAGGTGTAAACGAAACATACTATCCGATTCAACGTCCAGGACAGAAATATGATCAATTAACAGGATTGTATAAATCCTCCGGCTGCACCATCGAAAGGAGTTGCAGAGCCTAGAGTTATCAGTTGTTATGCCTTAATACACTGTTTTTTTCATGTTCTACACTTGAATGCAAGAAGACTAGAGGGAAGATCTTAGAGAAATCGACGCCAAAATCCCATGAATCCTCAAGAAAATTAATGAAGGTAGCTCAGGTTACAAAAAGAACTAAGCGCGGTAAAGTAACGAAGGCGGCCGATTTTGCTCTTTTGCCATTCCGAATCGTCCTGGGTTGATATTGAGGGGCAAACGTAATAGGACAGTGCAGGTTAGAACCTGAAAATGCCTGTCATGTGATGATAACTACTTTCGCGTTGGTCGATGAGTACATGCACACACACACACGCGCGCGCACGCGCAAACACAGGAACAAACTTAAATGATCTAAACAACCGACGAAAGATTTGCAGTGTGAACGGCGAGACGTAGTCGTTGTGTCACTAAAATTGAACAAACACGACAATTTCAGCAGACCGACGAGACTTAAAACCATGTCGAAGTTTTGCAGATTCGGGAGATAGGCTTGGAGTACGAGAGTTTCTCGTTTGTAATGCCAGATTTCAGAGATTCAAAATGAATGAATGGTCAAGACCCGGTTACTATGCGACCGATGAATGCTTTTGAACAAGGAAAATAATTCACAATCAAAAGGGGCCAATTGAAACTTCAAATCAAAAGGGAGAAGCAGATAGGCGCCCAAAAATTGTAACACAGGCCTTTACTTGGATTCATTAGTGATGGAGGATTTTGTACAAGTAATCATGACCTTGTCATTGAGATGGTTGAAAACCATTTTACTGAACAGATCCGCATGTTAAAACTACATGACCATGATGGATGAGCCAGTCGACGAATGGACGCCACTCATGCTTCACTGGTGCATGTGTTCTCGCAACTGAGCAACCCGGCCACATTGTAAGGTGGTCGAACAATACGTAGATGAGTTTCAACGGTCAGGAAGTTATGGATCCAACGGAATCAAAACTCAAACAGTTCTGGATGTATATTGTACATCTCGTTCATTCTAGCTGGGAAACAGTAGCGGGGCATGCCCACCGTGGTTTGACAAGAGTTGAACGATTGTAAATCAAATAACTTAGCCATAAGGCTATCCGAGTTGTCTGGGACCATGGATACAGTATTCACTTTTTATTGGCACTTGCGCAGGAAGACATTCAGGGCAAAAAATGTGACCCGACAGACTGTTCCAATCTCCAACTTCAGCTACCAAATGCAACCTTCTAAACAGGACTATAGATGAATTGAATAAGGGAAAGCAATGAGTAAAGACAGTATTCGGTTTCATATCAGTTAGCAATTAACTCCACGTTGTTTCACGTACCTCATGCAGCGGATAGGCAGCGATAAACACACCGTCTGATATCAACTTTGTGATACCGATATTCATATCGCGACGTTTGGCACGCCAACTTTTCAGATCAGCCTTTTTTCGACCTGGAAAGAGAAAAAATAAGGGAACATAATAAATTCGATCGAAAGTGAACCCACTTTCTTCGTGATGCTCATATTTTGGAACCATGTTATTGGTTTTTGGTTTGATCTCCTCTCCTTCCATTCCCTCCTCCAGTTCCGCGGCGTACTCTTCTTCTTCGTCTTCTTCCGAAAAACAGTGTGCACGACGTAGAATATAGTCCAACACCAAGGCACGTTCAACCTCACTGAAAAATTCATCCCGATCTGGAGGAATATCGAATCTGCGTGTTATCCGATTTATAGCGTGTGTTGAAGGGCGGGATAGACAAGTCGAGAACAAGGATCGATCGACTGAGGATTGGATTACAAAAATTGAGTAGATAACTGTGAAAAAATGCTCGTAGATTAAAAAAATCAGACGGTAGTAGTCATTTCTATTGTTATCACGTTTATATCATTTTTCGGTCACTGAAGCGACTTTGGAAATACCGATGGAAATTTCGACAGAACTGACTGGATGAAGTCGCTGTCGTGTGTGCGCACGTACACCCGGTCGGAATATCCAGATGGAACGGTTCCTTACACACCAGAAGTAAGGCAAAAATGGGAGCCTATTAATTGCATCAAACTCTAAAAATAGTTTCAAGTGTTCCGACTCAAAAATAGTATCGAACCGATTCTGAGTAAGGACATTGCAAAATGCCTCACACTGGTCAGGGTGAGCGTCTCAGGATTCAAGTTGACTACTCGCTCTAAACGTTAATTCAATGCGTCTCAAACTTCGGTGACGAGGTCCTGCACATTGCCTTCTCGTGACGGAGGTGCTTTTCATAAAAAAATGTGAAGACGAAGGCAACGGCCCAGCGCCCTCTGCCAGACTAATTGATCTTTGATAGTCAGTCTACGGAAGATAGCTAAACTCGGATTCCAAACTAACCACGGGAAGTGTAGTAAGCATACAACACAATGCTCACCGACACCTCAGGCGCAGGAGTGTACTGGGCACTCAGGACTTATAGCCCCATCCGAAGGACGTATAAACTGGGCAGTCAGTCACCGGGTCTCAGTGTGTAGCGTACGAGACCTTCAAATCGTCTCACCGAACTGTAGGTTAGACCATTTAGCCAATGATTTGGGGTAGGGTTGCCTAAGCCAACTCCTGCTTTGAACTGATCAACTGGATAGTATCAAGGTGACCAATAAACCATGCATCCCAATGGACTAACGAGGTTGGAGATGAAAAGTGGAAGAGGTGCCAAAAAATACGCCCTAACTGCTTTTGTTCGCTGTGGTACGGGATCTCTGCACAGATGTGAGTATATATATATATATATATAGTACAGTAATTTCTCTAGTTACCTATGACTTGGAGATCCTATGGTCGAGTCCTGATTCGACCGGACATCTCCCAATTTAGCATTTTTGGGTGGCTGTGACTCTTTAGAAATGTTGTGAATTTAACAAAACAAATAAACGAGTCGAAACATTATCATTATATCATGATTGCTTCCAAATGGACGCAAAGTGATTCCTGTCCCCAGGCTCACGTTATATTTGTACATAAGAAGAATAAATTAAGCGCATCCATAAGCAAAAATAAGAATTACCACTGTAAAATTGAGAGGACAAGCCGATCACGTGACATGCAATAGGTCGATAAACTGCTTATCTATTCCGGAGAAAATAGTGGGAAGAAATGTATAGAAAATCCCCCAAATTGCGATCCGGAAGAGTCCAAAATAACGCAATATTGACAGGCTTGGATCGGAATTCCGGTGAATTAAATCAAGTTGATGATAAACGCTGTGATAGGAACTGAGGAAATCTACTGCCACAGGCGGTTCCATGCGCAATCATATCAGATGGTTTACTAACGGTGAACAACGGTATGTCCGTGAGTGGGCACTGCTGCTCATAACAATACAATATGAAATGGGAAATTCGCATACGTCCATAACTTCGTTGATTACGGTAGGGCTTGTAGTAACAAGCAGAAAAGAGAAAATCGATATGATTAGCTAACGCAGCTCAGTGTAGACTATGGGGGGAAAAGCGTGCATATGCACAAATATCGCGACTAGGTCAACCAACACGTAAACCATTGGAACATACTTCATGCATGCAGTGACCATATCTAATCCCTAAGTTTTCTCATCACGCACATACCAAGAGCAATTCTCAATTTGCGGCAACATAAGCGCTAGAAAATCGCGCTCACCGAAGCACACCGTTACGTGTGTGCCCGAACACCGACACGTGATCCGCCACTGACTGATCGGATTAGTGACACGTGCTAACTACCTGTCTGGTCTGCGGAAAGTGTGCACAACTTACGTAGTACGCAGAATTTCGACAAGATGATGCTACGTTTTCTTTGACATATATTGCATGGTCGTAAAAATGAATCATATTACTTCTCATCTGTTACGTCTCGTTTGTCCAGTAATTCCGGATTTCCACAAGTGTACTATTCTATCGCCACTTCCGGCAAATCAACTTCCACGTTCTAATGCCAAACTTGATTGCCTTGTGTGGGTAGCGAATGCTGGAACATTTGCTACTTTCAGTTGAGATGGGATGCTAAATCGTCAAAGTGAACTATTCACCTATTAAGCCTGGGATAATGAACCAAAGGTCCAGCGTGGGCGGATGGAAATGGCATTTCACCTCGGACAAGAACTAACTGTGCAGTGAAGTATCTATATAACAATCGAACTATTCCGTTGCCACAGTGACCGAACCAACTGCAATGACACGATTGTCTACAGAAAAGCGAACGACAAGAAGGACATGTACGAATACGACTAGGCCAATAACTCAGACTTTTCAAATAATCTCAAGTTAATAACCGTTAGTGCATTGAATGTATCAAATCGTTACTCAACGCAGCTGTTTTACAACGAACGATTATGCTAGTGCTTGACCGCTAAGCTCAAACAAAAAAAGAAATGACGAATAGTGGGGATCGAAGGCAGAATAATAAGTTCAACTACAATACAGAAGAAGAAGAAAGGACTCAAATGCAAGAAGAATAGGGAACCATTTCACCGACCTAATCCAACTATCGGATCGGGGTTTTTCGCGGACCCCAACTCGGTAGTCTAACAACAAAGTCCACCAGTCATCGTTTTTTATAATTTCTCATCATTAAATCAAACGGCCACCTCAAACCATCCTCCAAATATTACCTACTTAGAAGAACAGTGTAGAACGGGTCAAGTAGTCGTTCTGTGGACATGCGAAAAACATGTACCAACATCACATCAAC
>LUCM01006514.1:95749-112838 GCA_008360955.1 Fasciolopsis buskii
TGTATGAGAATCCCTAGAGAAGCGTAAAAAATCGACGTTATTGTATTGTATCTTGGTTTTACAGTGCATATGGGAACTGAACCTGATTCATCGCGACATCGGATGACACAAACCGTTCTGACCAAAAACAATAAACTGATGAGCCAACAAACATGCATATATATATATATATATATTACAATTTCTATATATATACATGTATATTTTGGGGCATTATGCCCTCGTTCCTAAGGTTGGTAAGAAATTATCAATGAATCACAGCTGTGGTTCTTCTGTGGACTCTTCGATGAGGAGCTTCCATCCACACTCCTGACACTACAAATTCGATTCTGGTGGGAAATTTACAAGTATAAGGATGTTTGGACAAGGGAGTATCGGGTGCGCATACCTGACGAGCGAGGCATTCTGCCCTCGTTCCTAAGGTTGGTAGGAAATTATCAATGAATCACAATTATGGTTCTTCTGTGGGCTAGAAAACAGCCATGGTGTCAAGGCGACAACATATCAACAGAACTAAACAGAGGAGAGAAGAATAATAAAAAAGGCGAAAATGGAGAACTTGAGTTTAGATCACTTAGTCATTACCTAAAAAATCACTACATTAGAATCATACTATTGTTTGCTTGTCAAGCAATCGTATGAACCAGGGAACCACACTATACGCAACTTCAAAAGAACAACATCGCCAGGCAAGGAAAGCAATCATGATTCTGATACCCGGGGTAGAGCACAATCCAAATAGATTGAGCGCGGCAAAAAGAAGCGAGGACAGCTTGCCATCTTAAGAAATGCAGGCGGTAAGTTGCTCCGTTTGGTTTTAACTGAATCAGTGCTCCTAGGTGGCGAATATATCTAGTGGACTTTGATTCATAATGAGTACATGCAAGCATGTATGGACTTCATCAAAACAGCACTATCTTTCACACTTAACAGTTCATCATGAACGCACATACAGGTAGTAAGATACAAAGCACATCTTGAGGAGTTATCTACTGCCATCAATCTGGTATCCACTTTGATTTGTACAAGACTATTGCACTCTAGAAGATAAATCAAGCTCATGAATGCAACAGATCGCGATTGATTAAAGTTCAGAGTTATAAGTGAGCTCAACACACATCGTGGTAAGATACCTCGCACACTTCGTACGCCTTTAGGTCGACCGGAGACCTTGAGTGTTAACATTGACTCAGCCTTCGAACCGCTCAAGCAAGCAACAAAGCCAACTAAGAAGGTGTTTGTCCAGTTAGTTAAGCCTTGAATTATCGTGGCATATGCCCCAACCCCTCTAGCTGACAGTGCTGGAGGAAGTTTGAGAGCTCCACAATATCGATTCCTTTTCACCTAACTCCCACATTAGATACACTCACATGTTGTTTGACATTGAGAACCTGTTGAAAGCAATAGCAATGGAAAGCGTCTAGTTTGGCATTTTCACATCCCACTTGTTAGCATTCGCGGTCGTAAAGCAGATAGAATCGCGGTAGATACGAAATTTGGTCTTGATGGTGACTTCACGAAGCGCCCGTCTTAATTGGAGATAGACACTGTTGGAGCAATCGATCCGCAACATTACGCGGTTTTTCTGCCAGTCCTTTGGAAACAGAGATGAGACCAAGGATCGGAATAAAAGTAGTTCCTAAATTGACTGGTGTTGGGGAACAGTTGGTGAACTGACGACCTCCAGCGGAATGAGAATTCTTTGGTTCTACACATGTTCACTTTTAGTTCCATGGGCCTTAAGAAGAAGTCGACTCGGTCAGAGACTGATTGGAAAGTGGTGGGGGAATCTTTCGAGAAGACAAGGTGCGCGAATTAAACTTTCGATAAGCGGTTATCCCAACTCAGAGCAGACAATCAGTGCTAAACGCGTTACTCAGTCAGCGACGAGACGGAACAGCCATGGTGAAAGGAGACAGCTATCTGGTTTCCGCAAACAGTGCTAAATTCGGATAGTAATGGTCAAGAATGAGGACCGACAGGCCGCCTTTGAAAGTGCTATCTGTTCTCAAGACTTCAGGGTCTATCAGTTAGCATGTCGGATTTAGTCAATGGTCCACAGCAACTCAGGACAAACGAAACAAAAGTCAACCAAAAAAGCTACAAGTGGTGAGGTCTAAAAAAGTCGTAATGGTTTTTGAGGAAAATATCCTAAATGACAAAAGGAGAAATGTAGTGAGAAACAACACTTTCCAAAGGGAACGAATAACTGAAACTGTTTGCCAACTTGTTTTGACAAGCGTTGGACACCAGATATTACCAAACGCATTAATTTTTTAATTTTGACTACGAACACGACAGATACAAAAAAGTAAAAATAGCAACCTTCCAACTGGTCTGACGTATCAAACATTAGTAGGACAACACCATCCAAAAGCGAATATGCTGAAGCCAAAACTGTCCAATGGGGAAGCTAAAAGGAACAAAGATTGCGTCTAATAATCACTGACACTGCATGGCTAGTCAAATCCGAAATGACCAGTCCTCAAGGTGAAGGTTGAGCTTGAAGCATAGTCATCTGAGAGGTGGGCACTGCATGGCGGAGTTTCATGTGAAAATCAAGCCAATCGAACATGGATCCATCAAAAGGATTGATTTCGTTATCAGTCGAGTCCGCATGATAGCAAACATGGGAACAAAGAAAGTGAGTTTGATTGCCAAGACACAGCAAACAAGTTGGAAAATTCAGATTGGAAAACGAAAACAGCAAGTAGACAGTAAAACTTACAAATACTCTCTCTGGGTACTGAATGGCCACGTGTAACCGGTGCGTAGCGGAGGAAAATGGGATGAAATACCGCCACAACAATTGCAACATTTGGAGCCTGGTGTGTGTTCGTACTCGTGTATCATCGCCTCCTCGGACTGATCAAAATTATATTGGATAAGGAAACATCACAAGACAGAGACAGAAAACATTTGGTTATGTAAAAAAAGAAAGCAAATCACGGTCAGAAAAAAACCACTTGAGATCCATTCTCAGTGATAAAATGGTAACTGAATGTGCCAGATCCACAAGACGCGAGACATCAATAGTCTCAGTTGACCATTCTCATCCCGGAATGCAGCTTGATTTGTTCGAGGGACATTTTGCATACTGATTAGCACATAAAAGTATGACAATCATGGGGTGAATGATGGAACGAATAAATTGACAAAGCTTAAGAGCCCGGAACGACGATGGCAATCATTGATGCATTGAGAGGCACGTGATCAACACTACTGTGATTCCTGGATGAAATTTATGAGACCCGGAGTAACCTAGATGTGTGCTTGGAATGTAATGAGTTGAATCCATTTGGTTGTCTTGTTTAACTGGAGATCACAACCCTGCTCATCATGTTCGTAAATACGGCATGAAATAGAACTCGAATTTTATTTTCCGGTTTTCACCAACTCGTTAGGAGCGAAGATGAAACTGTTCAGTATTCATTCTACTCGACCAGTTGCAGCATTGATATGTGACCTCCTTGGGTTTCATGTGAACCGATAATTCACCTGATCGCTGTTGTTGTACACGAACGCAAAGAGCAGGCTTGGCTTCCGTAAGTCTGCTTGCTAGATGATATTGCTGATGGAACGATTCGTATGAAGGACTGTTATTCATATAGTGTTAAAGAATCACAAACCACGTTTAGCTACAGGGAAAATGAAACGCCAAGCAGTGGAGGATGAATGTTTTGTTGGGTTAACTATTCCCGTTTATTAATTGTATTACATAGGGGGACGGGAAAGTCCTTCCTTGTACTATACGACACAAACACGTGTACCAGTTGTACAGTCTTTACAATAAGGAACCGCTCGAAAAAATTCCCCATAACAAACCGAAAGTCGTTCGGACATCGCCTATGTTGCTGGGATTTTAAAACAAGAGAATCGCACGGAAATTCGAAGGAACAACAATCAAGAAAAATCACACAGTGGAAACTACAATGTTTAATTTCACTCAAAATACACTGGCGATAATCATAATGGTGACAAAACAGGATTCATAAAAAAAGAACAAATCCATGCAATTTTTTTACTCACACGAAACCGACCGGTAATATTTCAGAACGCGAAAAAAAACAATGAGCAATTTTAAAGGAAGCCGCGATTGGCGTTGGCCAGTTGCCTCCAAAACAAGCCGGTCTTTCGTACACACAAACCGTGAGAATTTCACTAAGCCAACAAACGACCAGTAACAATTTTACGGAGCAAAATTCCGAGATCCGCAACCGAAAAGCGTGCAAAAATATTCGAAGAGAAAGTGCGCGATAGAAATAGGGAAACACGCGGAAGAATAAAAAATGACCACTGAGACAATCGTCTGAAAGGTGAGCCTCGTCAGGTCCTGTTCTTAAACAGACATGCGTTATTCAGATTCCCGTAACAAAAATAGTGACTCCAATGCCGTTATCACCAAGGTTCATTTTAATTTTGAGAAAAATAGGAATTTTTGTACAAATTCATGCGAAACATTCAGAAAAAAGATTTACGGCATTTGTACAAAAGGGACTAATAACTGGTCACACTTAACTCGGATAAGGATAAATCCACTTGGAAAATTAGTTCAACCCTGGTATTCACGTGATCTCGAGACAGTTCTGGCTGCGAATAACGGAGACCCGTCCAAAACGCCTGAAATTGCCTATTTTAAAAGGTTACATACCGGTCGAATGTTGAACCGAGATCCAAAAACATATCGGTATCATTGTAAAGTCAATTTACGACACAAGTTTCCTAAAATATACATAAATCACACCTTATAGCCGATAAGAGACCGTCAACAAACGATTGGTGACAACACATGAGTGAAATTTTTTTTATTATTGTTGCCACTTCTGCTCAGATATGTGTTGCCAGAAAATGACATTTTTGTTCTGGTATTTAAATACCCCCTCCGTTTATTCTCTGTTCAAGATGAACAGACCACTTAAGCAAACAATAACATTGGGATATGTATCCGAACCGAACATCGGACTAGCATAAAATTCACACTACCAATAACTGGCAACTTTTATGAACTTGCTTTCCTAAACTGTCGGCAACAGCGCACACCAACAGTATGGTTTCATTTCTCATTACCCAATGCTTTGTTTTTGATTCAAGCGTTAAATCACAACACTTTAAGTGCACTCGTTTCTGTTACTGTCACATAACAGTAAATCCAACTGGAAGTATGAGTTCGAAAACAAGGATTGCGAACCTCCAGTTTCCCGTGCGGTACATCTTATATGGTCGGATTTATCATCACACCGAAAAAGAGGAGCCCAAAGACAACCGTATCCATCAGAACTCTTGAATTGATAAATTTGTCCAACTGTTCATTTGATGGAAGCAAGATCTGATTAAGCATATCAACATCTAGATGAAATCGGCTAGTTTTGAGTTCTTCACCACGCTCTGTAGTATTCCAAATCTCTTCGGTAGGCATCCGTTGCAGATGCATTGGGGCTAGGACTCGAAGACGAGTAAAAGTGCCTAGCTAGGAACTTGATAACTGTAGGATTTCAAAATGGAGAATTTTTGAAATAGAAACGAAACTGAGCAATTATCTCCTACAACGAGGCGACAGCTATATGCAGCTCGGTCACTATCACGGAAAATCCGCTCCGTTCAAATCGGTACTGATGAATGTCGTGGATTCGGTGGTGAACGACGACTCTAGGTTGGATGGACATTGAAAAACTTCTGCCTGGGCCAATAAACATGTCTGCGTGCGAGTGTCGATGCGTGAGAATTAATCCGGGCGGTTGAAGATCGAACGTTCGTGTACGCCGAACACATGCACAGAGGCAGTGCAGGCTAATTGGACTATGATTCTGACTGGCTCTTGACTAATTTCATGTCCCTCGGATTTGATCTACAGATCGTTCGTTAAGCTTACGTAAATGAAATCAACCAGACTGGTTTCTTGTGTTAGCTTGGGGCTTTCCTGAGTTCCCAAGTGCGGTCAGTTGTTACTGGCCATTCCAAGCATGAACAAATCATGTGAGCACAATTTCTTGAGTACAACAAACACAGGGCGAAATAAATTTCACCAAAGCAAACAGTAACATTCGAGACGCCACCAAAGCAATGTGTGATCGATCCAGTTAAAGATGGAGACAAAGTTGGCAATGATAAGTCCCGTTGAACAGCGACCGTCTGGTCAATAAAAAAAACCCCACATTGCGAAAAAAATCTAACTCTCTTTATCTTATGAACACTTGAGAGCAATCAAGAACAGTACCCCAGAGCACTTTGGATGTGCTTTTTACCAGACCGATTCCTCTGCAATCTATCCAAAAGTTGGTAAGACTCCACTGTAATGATGGTTGCAGTCTATGACGGATCTGTGTGCCTTTTCACTGATGAATGAAAAAAAAATAAATCAACTTAAAATTGGACAGCATCGATGAGCGTTCAATACGAGCCAAATCCAATTCATATCCGATCGAATTAGGACATATTCCCAACGAGCTTAGTACGAGAGCACAGGCTGACGAACAAGCTTGGTTTCAGTGATTGGCATCAAAATATAGATTTGAGTAGAAAAAAAATGAATGCGCAACCGATCGTTGATGAGATAAAACACGTCAATCCGATTTCGGTTTATTCATCTATTATGAGCTCTGCTACCCGCAAGCTTGTTTCTCGTTTGGCGTTTGTCAAATTCTCGCCCAGAATTTGTGTACTATATTACGATCTGATGACTGGATCACGAATCACCGAAAACGAGCTGACTCGTCAAATTGTGCTCGCTGAACCTGACATTTTCAACAATAAAAAAGAAGCGAATAATACCTGCTCAAAATGAGTGTTTTTTCGAGAATCCAATTGAATCACTTTTGAGTAGCTAACGCAACAATTAGCTGATACTTTCTACACACACACACACAACCCAGTGAGTTACACCACTAAATACACTACTCAACCGGCCGCTCGAAACGATTGAGGAAAAACAATTAACTAATAGATCAACTGAACAAATAGTCAGTCGGCTAATCAATCCAATAAATCATCGATCAACAAATCGATGAGGAGAGTAAATGTAAGTAGCAAGTGAATAACTCTACACGGATGTACACACACAGGGCGTGTCAATCTAGTGTGTGAATGACACAATAGCAAAACATGCATATCCTTGAGAGAGAGAGAGAGAGAGAAAGAAAGAAAGAAAGAAACCCCGAGGTGGTCGGCACAAAATATCAGCACAATTGTGCAAAAACTAACCGCGTAGGACAACAGCCGATTAAAACGGACACAATCCAATTCAGCATTTAGAACGCCCAGTATAGTCACAAGATGTGTCAGGAGCCACGAGGCAGCTGAAACACAGCAACTAAAAAAACCATTGTCTGTTTTACAGGATTGGGAGTTGAATTTTGAACACAAGCCTCCCCACACTTACGCATTGTACGGACAGTAATTAACCGGTTGGATTAGGACTTACTCAGTGGCGGCTAGACAGGACGCGGGAGCGCGTAGGTGTTCACATGACCTATATACACACTTTTTGATCTGATCTGATCCGAATGGGGCGGAATTCGTACCCACAACACAGTAACTGATAGCATGAAAGTTTTGTACGTACCGCTGGTTGTAAGAATAGATACTGGAGTAGTCAAGCCCTCTGTCCAAAAAACGACTACATATTACGTCCGGAATAAAAGCATCAAAACCATCTAGGAAACAACAGGTAACAAAACGATTCTGCCGATTTCACAAGACAACAAACCCGATTTGGGGAAAAAGTACAGTCTAATTAAGAAACGCGGATGCAGTTGCAAGCATTTTCCGAACGAATTACGAGAGCAAAGCGGCAAGATTGTGCACCAGACCAAACTTACGAGTAAATCTTCAAAGTAGCTGTACTGTGTGTGTGTGTGTATGTGTGTGCATGTGTATGTGCGTTGCCGTGAGTAAATACAGAAGATAACTTATTTAAAGCAAATCGAGATATATCAAAGACAAATAAATATAGCGAGAAGAAGAGGAACAAATAGAAAAGTGAATGAAGTATGGATGATTTCATAAGCTGCCTGCCTCAAACAGAGAACAATACCGGTCGTCTAGGTGTAAAGCGTGGATATGCACACAGGAACCGATATTAGGGGCAATAAACAAGTATTTCAGATTTGATAATCAAACAAAATTGAGACAATAGATTCAGACTGTGACGACGCACTGATGGGCACAACGGAAGACAGACAGGCGATCAACATTTGAAAATGAACAAACTTGCTTTCAATCGTGGCATCGATGGTAAATTCCTCGTTCGGAAGTCAAAAGTTCCCCACTCAGTCCTTAAACCTTTGGATCGGAAATGAAAAAGGTTATCATTTTGTCCTTTCGTTGACTTTGTTTGAGATTCTGGAATCTTATTGGTCGCAAACTGTAAGCTACAAGGCTCGAAGTTGAACTTGCACGTTCTATTTGTGAATGCGATCTGTGTGGTTGTCGAAGAAAGGGATTTCATTCACCAAGATCATCAGCTAGTAGGAACGGAAATTACTGGAGCCGTGTGTGACAGAAAGCTGAACTCGTGACAAGACCTAACTAACCGGCAGTCCTACCGCTGAGCACCGACTAGCACACGTTCACTTGTAAGCTTAGAGTGAAAAATTGTCTACTGAATTGAAGCAGAAGACATTTGATCTGTTGCTTATTCGCTCTTGGCTGCTGCATTCGCATCCCACTTGAGACGTCCGATTAGCGATGGTCAGTCAAAATGTGAGTCACAGATTCAAATCCATCCCCGTTTAGTATCCCCATGTTTGCTGGGGCCCCGTTCTCGAAAACCGCATGTTTTGTCACTTCGTTTCATAAATAAAGGAAGCAAAAAAGCATACGACAAAAAAGAGAAAATTATGGAAAAATCACATTTCCAGTCAGCGAAGTGTTAAGATCTGTAAACAAGATCTTATTTTTTTCGTCATAATCACTGAGTCCAAAAGTTAGCAAACGCTCACATGAAAGATCCACAAAAGTGCCCCGTTTTTTCGGGAACGGAGCAAGGGAATTTGAACGGAAAACAGTCCATGTCGTGCAAGTATTGCGAGTATCAAGCGACTGAACTGTAGACCAAAATAAATGAATTGAATTACTTCAATTGTTCTCCCTTGGGTAGGCAATTGGTGAACCGTTGGGAGCCTCAATGCTTAGATAAACCCTTCCTGTTCGCCCAGGACAAAGGAGCTAATAAATGATATTTATGGTTTCCGAAATAGTCAGATCCCGGCATGTGAGCAGCACTGAGCACCTGACTTCAACTCCACAATTAGGACAAAACATCCTGGGTTCATTTAGTGAGTGATTTGGCCTGAAAAGATGCAACCAAACAACGTTGGTATTTGCTTTGACTGTTCCAATGTGCAGTCAATCAGGACAGACGCTTTCGGACAGGCGTCTACGGGGGCGGCCCATATGCGGACAAATAAACACAGGAGAGAGAGGGCTACACACTGTAACTAGTCCACAGCTGGATCTGGACTATATGTGCAACTTCCCCAAGCTCGATTGATCCCCAAAATCTATCACTCTCTTGTTCAATCCAAACTAGTACTAATCATATTTAACGTGATAAAATGGCATGAATACGAATCAGTGAAAACGAGCTTTTTTGCCACTCTGTTCACTGTGAGACTATTTAGACGCCAATGTATGGTCTCCGGTTGGTATTAGAATAAGGCCAAACTATCAATATCAATTTCAATATAAATCCCATCCACAGGCAAAATCAGATCGCTAAGGCTGAGTATTTGTGCCTAGTGTATTTTAGTCCCCTATTTTTCTATCACCGTGTCGGCAAGATTTTCACTGTGAAGGAAAAAAAACTATCGACACTGCGGCAAAAACTTCTTACCATTAAAGACTTTTAGTACTGGGCATAAAATTAACTGATGAAAAGAATAATCACAAGGGATTTTAGACCGTCCAGCGAATTTTGCCAGAAGTTGAAGAGAACTGCGTTAAACACAAATGAAACGGCGCAATCGGTAGGTGTGTGTATAGGAGAGAGAAAAACAAGTACTGCACAGGCTTCGATTTGCAATGATAGTAAAAGCACCACCACATCATTTATTTGCTCATAGGCTTGAAAAACAAAATCGCAGCAAACATGGTTGTTGCTAAAAAAAAAGTGGGTTAGATTGGCTTGATATAAACAGTATTGTTTTTGAAATGGGCAGCTTTGGGTCTTTCTCGAAATTGCAGTGCAACAGATCGGGTTAGTGTAACGAAAAACGAGGGCAGCAGGCGACCAATGGACTAGAAAAGCACGAACCGTGTTTGATGCATGCTTCGGACGCATTCGGCTTGGGATGAGTCGTGTCAAGAACCGAGTATGTGACTCTACCTCGTGTTCGGTTCGCTGATTTGTTTTGGTTTTGACGCAAGGAATAAAACGTGGATGGATCCAAAATATTAAACAATGCGGTAAATGTGTTACAGAATGCAGGTGATAAAACACAAATAAACAAAGGGCCGTCTAAATGAAACTGGAACCGAGTGAAGTTTAGTTCAGTAGCCAGATATGAGAACGGCAGAAATCGACAGTACCTGAACACAGGCGAATTCTACATAACACTTTCGAACGGGCCATTATTTTAAGAACGACATTTTCACCCGGAAAAACTGGCCGTACTATACACTATTTGACCAATCATGAATGTTTGCACACGGATACAGATACTACTGTTGAAAAGTTTATTATAACTTGCTCTGTTCTGCGTTTCCCCCTCGGAGTATAAGAAACCACGTGAAGGTCAACAGATGACGTGGCAGCGTGAAGTGAGAAAGTGTACAGCGAACTTAGCTAAAGTATGGGTTTCATGTCTTCGTGGTTGCGATCCCTTAACCAGCTGGCTGGAGACACTGAAGGCTGCTTCAGCGAACTGGTTACTCATACGCAACGAAAACAGATGATTTCAGTTTCGACAGTGTCTATTATAGACGATGACCAATCTAGCGTTTGTGGAGTCGCAGATTTTAACTATGTTTGTATTTTCATGCAAGAACCTGTATTCTTCAATATATTTCGAAACTGACTAGGTTTGTTGCATTTCCCAGGTGGGTTGATCAACGCAAAACACTGAAACTCAAGACGTCATTACTGGACATCACACAATAGCAAAATAACAGACATGATCAAGCGCCATGGCGCAGAGACACAAATTAGACAAAGCGTCGGTAAGCTTTATACAATGAGAGGTATTGCGTAGTTCTTAGATGCACAGTACCAAAAGGCCTGCGGCCTAGCAGGACACTGATGCTGGAGACACAGTGATACTGGCTTGAGTGTTCAAGTCCCGTAGTCGTACAACGGAAATGACCGGATGCCCCTTTGAAAGGCCAGTTACATAAAAACAGCGCAGAATTCGAAAGGCTAGCCCAACCCGATGGCGAGAAAGAGAAACAGAGACCCATACGGAACACAAGTGCGCGTTTGCTGGTGACCCACGAATACAAGTCACAAGCCAAATGACTTCTGTCCTTTATATGGTCTTGTGAGAAGACCTTGGTCGATAGGGGGGACAATAAATCGCAAGGCGAAATTTTGTGATTCTTTTGCGGCCAGTAAAACATTTTAGTCGCATAATACTTAAAGTAAAGTCGATTTAAAAATATCACGAAAAATACAGGTTCTTGTACAAAAATTATGACAATCAAAATCTGGGACACTAGACTGGTCACTGTCTATAACAGTGTGCATCACGATTAAATTCGTGCTGGAAACCAAACATGAGGGAGAGGTTACCAATGACGAAACAAACTGCGTGCTCTGATTGCACGAAATCAGTTAGAAACTCGGTTGGCTAAAATGGATAGCATGATTACACTTTAAAATACCGTGAAACATTCAATTCAATTCCCATCTTTTCAAACTTTCAGTTCTCTAGTGTTGTGGAATTTTTTTTTAACTTTTAACTTTGAAAGACAAACACCACTGATATCTCATCGTGAGAACTCACCACAAGCAATGGTTTGCGAAATTGAAACAATTCCGCATATCGACCCATCGTGTGCCACGGAGCGTAGAGTTTGACAAAAACAAGGTCGTCTGAAACGAACAAATCCTCTGCTCCCTGAGCTTCAATCCGATATCGATCCATGGAGGAGGGTGGCCCCTGGGTGTTATCATGCTTTTGCGCTAGCTGTCGCAAAGTCTCATTCGGGGGCCCTGGTGGTAGGGCTGATGTACTTGGGACAGCCTGTTTTCTGATTGTTCTTTCCGGAGCTGTGGTACTCGTGGCACCAAGCAATTTGCCAAAAGAATCCTCGACCTGAATATGAAAAACAAAGTACAGATGATGTGCACCAATGGAATCACAATACCATCGATTTTAAACGATCAAAATCCAATTGTAACCCTAGAGAAAAATAGGTTCATTCGGAAAAAAAGACTTCACTGAACTCGCCTAATCCCCATGCAAGCTTTTCCTTATGAAACGCAGTGGCCAAGACACAATTATTCGGTTTCGTTAGCTCACAACATTCCAGGTAGAATATGCATATGACGTAGAGGTACTGAAGGCAGATTCAAGTAAGTTGCAGGTTTTTCTCAATCACCAGAAGGATAATGTAGGTGTGCTCGGGATGTGCCTTGCACCTTTGAAGTGAAAAATGCTGTTGCAGGAGTGGATTGGTTCAAAGCCGAACATTGTTCTTGTGGAGGAGCAACTGGACGAGGTGGACAGAATAGTCGTACCACATCTGGTGGTGGCACATTGAATGAAATGTCTTCGCACATAAAGAAGGCCCGATTGGTATTTCCTAATTTGAAGCATCTGTAGCATCGGAGTGACATCCGGCTATCAATCAAATGTTGAGTACACGCAGCAGCAATGAGGTCGGTATTGTTCTACGGCTCCAAAACGTGGTCATTGAGGGAAGAAGATATGCAAACAATTTCGGTGTTTGAATACCGTTGTCTTTGTAATATTGATGGAATATGGTGGGAGAATTAGAGGAATAACTCAGAGATTAGGCTTAAAGTACTGGGTCTTAGGGCGTAGTCTTTAGAACAAGCGCTGAGTCAGAATAGGTTGAGGTGGTGTTGGTACATGTTTTTCGCATGTCCACAGAACGACTACCTGACCCGTTGTATACTGCTGTTCGAGGCAGGTAATGGTTGGAAGTTGGTTTGAGGGAGCCAGTCGATGTGATGGGTAAAAAGTATGAAAGCTTTAACCAGTGGATTGACTAGTGTAGGTGTAGTGAGACAATGTGGTTGCGGTCCACGATGATTGTCTTAGTGCCGCAGTGAGTGGCGTTCGTACATTCGAAACTTTTCATGTTCTGTATAGCTCTTTAATTTACTATTTTGCCCTCGATCTTTCACTATTCCTCGTTCCTGTTTCTGTTTCACCCAATGGTGCTGTGAAGTAGCAAATACAGGCAAAGCATTTTGGTGCAAGGTCAGTGGTTGTACAAACTAAACTATCGAGAAATGGAAACTCGCACTAGCAAGATGGTGAGTGCGCAAAACGGCAGTCCCGTTTATAATTGCAGTGCAATTTCACTCGCCCACAGATCAAAATCAATCAAGACCAGTTTCCGTTGAAACCTTTGCGATTCACAATACGTGATACGTAGATGGATAATTTTTTGTCCAAAGTTATTTGTGTTAGAATGACACATGGCGTCAAAAAATGCCCTTCGCCCTAAACAGTTTAAATTCCTGTACTAACTACGATCGTAGATATTCCCATGAGGATTAAGAGAATGGTATCGAAAAGGGATAAGAGCAGAATCTGCGATGATAAAGCAATGGTTTCAGAAACCAATACATCCCTATTTCTGCCTACAGCGGAAGATTCGAGGTTGGATTAAGCGATTCTTGCAAGTGACTAGTCTGCCACTTCGTGGGATTTTCCCTCGTCACCATCCACGCCCGGAGAAAGTGCTTATTCCCTGTTATGGTCACACTCTTAGGTTCGTATTTCCAAAAGTTACTCCGGCAACTTACATTACTTCATTAATGGACTGTGTATATTTTTACTTCCTATATTCAAATATCCTGCCGGATGTTTTCTTCCGTAAACTGGTCATTTCTGAAATGCACTTGTTCTTTTGTTACGGGCTCATAGTACTTAAAGACTGAAATCAACAAGAATTTGTGGGACTGGGAAACTAAGTCCAATTTCAGAAAAAGACGTTACAACTGGTTTAACTCGAACGTGGAAGTCTTAACATGACAACCGACCTTAATAATCACTGACTAGCGATATGATGTGAAACCGAGGGAGGCCTAGTCCAAGCCCAAGTTCGAAAGCAAGATAAATGCCAGCGCCCCTGCCTAAGCAGCCTATAGAATCTCAGTGCCAATATCCAAATGGGGTAGATGCCAATTGTCCGGGAATGGGATAAAACCTACCCGACCAGATGAGCGGCTTGCATTTGCATGTGACGCTCAGAGCAGCTGACGCAAATCACATAGCACGAAGCGTGAGAGCTACGCCCGACGGTACGTAACAGGGTGCACTGGAGTCGAGTGCTTTAACGGGATAGATTGGGCTATTGTTATTGTCTGTCAGCGGACAACTTTCATTTAGAGCTTCTTTATCTAGAATTGTCCTAATTGGCAAATTAAGACAAACTTCTAGCTCTTTAGTCTAACTGTTCTAGTAAGAACCATCCCTCCAATTCCTAGTGCAATAATCGGATATCTTTAGAGTAAACTCAGACATGGATTCGTATCAACAGAATTGTGATAAACGCCAAGCAGCCGTATTGAACTTTGAATTGGACTCGGCAACGCTTTGAAAAGTACTAAGTTAGTCACATTTGGGCAAAACTAATTTGCATAAACACCAGGTCTTCTAAAAGCAAATCAAGAAACAAACTCAACAGATAGTTCTCATCAATTATCTTGGTCTGATTATCACTTCACGAAATTGGACACTTCTGTTGACTGAGAAAACAGTAAGAACAGGAGTCCGCTCAACGGGCGGGGTCGAGACCAGCCGCGTAGAAGTAAAACAACAGAAAAAGACGCCCGTTGCCCATGGTTCAACGGGGAGCCGTTCAACGCGCTTTGCACAAGTTTACTAGTAGACCTGCATCCTGATCATTATTGCCGTATAGCGTTTCACTACAGGAATAGTGCAACTGATCGACGTCTTTCACACCGTGTTACACGTTTCAATACTGTGCGAATGGATCTACATCGATGGGCAAATAAAAAGACACTGTAATAGTCAACACAGAGGATACACAATCAGACGGTAGAGACGCAAATTGTTTCACTTATTCCGATTCGAAACGAAGTGACAACAAGATTTTCGATATTCACGGTTTGCTGCTATAGTCTTCCGTGTCATCACTCATCAACACCATCATCATCAGTTAGCGTTAAACAATGACCGTTGCCCTTCTGCAGGAGTGACACGGTAGTATAGGAAGACTGAGCAATCAAACGGGATAGAGAGTGGACTAAAAAAGTGCGGGAAAAGAAAAGTGCCGTACACCAACCACAAAGACATGAGATAATTACTTTGTCTAAATTCGTGAAAGAGGGCAACTCTGACAAACACGTCTTCTCGTGGTGAACTCGGGTGAAACATCGCCATAAGCACGAACTCGGTTTCGGCTGTTCGCATACAAAGACTGGATGGGTATAATGAATTTATCCGGCATACCCTCCAATGAGAGTCAGCGCCAAACATCTGCATGGTCAACTCAGTCGATCGTGCAGTTGAATTAGCGTGTGTCAATCGAGCCCTCTGTGATACGACCATCTTATGAGACGTATTGCCCAGACTTATTTACTTTGCTCAATTTCTGCTCTACAAGAATAAGCTTAGGCTTTTGGCCAATTCAGCTCTGCAACAGAACTTCGAACTATGAATGGTGAGTAAAAGAAGTGAAACTCCTATGACAAGTTTATCACATACGCACCCTGATTAATGCAACGGGTAGCACGGACCTGTCTACCCTCAGCGATGACCAATGCAGTAAGAAATTCGTGGAAATCGTACAAATGAGAGACGGTGGACAGATACCGTTCCGGAGTTCGGCTACTACGAATGCCACGGTGTTCGGTTCTACTGAGATCTTGTTCTCACGTTAGCGGGAAGTAGCTGAGTGGAAGCCCATTCTCTCAGGCTTGATTGGACCTTCGGGTTGAGATAAGTCATCCTGCATGGTTTTTGGGTCATGGAGGCGCGCTCGTTTGGCGTGACGCGCTAATGGACGTAACATAGCGAGTGATCATCCCAAAACATTACCAGTATATTAGCGCGCTGAAACAACGATGTATACATCTTGGCGGCCGCCAAGAGGAACGAAACTGGCGGGAATGATGCAACTTACCTCAATCTCTACCATGTATCCGGCCAAGCTACGTAGAAACGCATGCCGCATATCGATCCCTTTGGCATCCGATTTGCTGTAGACCAGTACAAAGTCAATGCGCCGTTTTCCATCACGGAAATACAAATCCGGATTTTTCTGAGGATGAATGTAAAGAAAGGCGGTTAAATGCAGGAGTATAGAAAGGACTTGTACCGGCGCCCATAAAAAGACAAACATACAGGTGCATGATCTTCAAGTTGTCTCTATGGAAAACGACACAGCTGTGTTGCAAGCAAACGTACCATACAAATCAAAGAAAAAGGGGACCTACGTGAGGGAAACAGTAGCCCATTATCCAATAAAATAACAAAACAACGGATGAAACTTCCAAAGAGAAAAACCACTATGCTCCAACCCAAAATGGATAGTCAGCGCATGTACACATTCGGTGGCCCTCGTGTAATTATTGGTGTGCCATTAGCCCCGACATTGAACTCTTTGACGGCTATGGCCTCACAACTGGACGTTTGCTCAGTGCTTGGACTTTGCCAACTTAACTTTTGACTGCAGAGGAATGACACATGGACTGAGTGGATTGATCTCTCCACCAGTGGACCATTCTTTCCATTTAGAGCATGTGAATATTCGATGTGTGGCTTCGTAGTTATTTCCGCATAAGTAATTCAGATTCATGACTGTGGGTCCGTATGATTTGATTTCCGGCTTCCTTGCTCTTTTGTCTTTTACTTCCTTTTTATTAAGGGAACAACAATGTACTTCATTTTTCGGGGAGAGGGCCGTGGCTAACAAAGGGCTGCCAAGTGGGGAA
>LUCM01006515.1:0-14643 GCA_008360955.1 Fasciolopsis buskii
GCATCGCTAGGTCTTTTAAATCTACGGTGCAAGTCTGCGGTTTTCGTCCGACTCGGAAGAGCTCTCGGCAGTGACCTGATAATGGCGACTCTGTTTCGTCATTGCCAATAGGTAGTTGACAAAAGCGAACCATGTGTAGGGAACGGCGACACAAAGCCTCTGAACTTATCGGAGGGGCAGGGAAAGCGGGTATCTAAAGGGCAAAGTACCCATCCTCACCCGAGAAGAAATCAACCATGATGAATCTCGAGCCACACTATGCACTACGAAAGTCCAAGGGTGTACATTGACGCTACTAATCCAGTCTAGGCGGGTCGCTGTGGAGTGTTTTTAAAACTCCGCTGATGCTGGCCAAAAAATGATGTGTTGTTTCTAAATACTCTGACAAGCGCAGTTTAGGAGGCAATTAAGGCAATTACCACTAGATTTCAGCGCCATAAACCAAGGAAATGAAGGGAATGAATTTCAATGCTTCTTCCCATCAGGCCAAAATGATCATACACCAGTGAAGACTACTCTGCGCTTGCGTCAACCCTTGGTTTTCCTGAGACGGGCAGAGACTTCAAATTTACAGACTTCAGCAATCAGTGGCTCGGAAAAAGGGGCTTCCCACGTCCTGGCAGATGGCGCTGAATTGGAGCAAACGAGACAGCAATTAGGAGGTCTTCAAAGACTCTATGGAATTCATTGTTGCATGTAGGATAAAGAAGTCGCAAAACGTATATCTTGCTGAAAGTCAATCATTGTGAAAGCCATTAGGCGGCCAAATACGTGCTGTAGAATGTACGAAAGTGAGATAAACTAGGAAAACCGGTTACAGCAAAGAAAAGTTAGATTTAGTGCAGAAGGGCTGATCTGAGTTTAAAAAGCGGATTTGGGCTTAAGATGGCACAATTCGCCAAGCGGCAACCGCGGCTGAGCAATCAAAAGGCCTACTCAAGGGTGGTACGGTCCTTTAAATGTTGGAATTCAGGACTTCATGGATGACCGCGGCCAAGTAGACTTCCTGCCCAAGCACAGTAATGGTGTCCGTAAGTGGATGCCAAGGTTTTAGTGTCAGAGACCCCATCGCAGACCGTTGGAGACCAGTTGATGGCGAAGGAAAACGCACGTGGGCAAGTGAAGGGGCTGAACAGAACCAAGTCTATAAGACGAGAAAATGTTCTCCAGCTACCATCAAGCCACTAGCAGGAATCATCACCGGCTCGGTGGGCAAGCTATTCCAGTCCAGTGTGCATAAGTGTAAAATATCGGAGGATTAGGGTAGCGAGGTGTTCGTGGTCATGCGCAGGGGGTCCGAGTTCTGTCATAGAAACTTCAGGCAACTTGGCCCCACTAGCATTCCATGCAAGGCGGTGGAAAAGCTAATTAGGGCGCGCATATTAATATCTAGCGAACAACTCAATGGTCTATCCAGCTCAGCATGATTTCATAAAACATAAATCTTGTTCCACAAGCCTCTCGTGGTTTCTGAATGAAATAACTCAAAGACTGAATGTGGGTGAGCAAGAAGATATTACCTTCATTGCGGCAGAGCGTTTGATTCCCTGGATTATCTTCTGCTTCCAGTCAAGTTGAATTCACTTGGTATCTGAGGGATGGGTGAAGAATTTTCATACCAAAAGGAAATCGTATATCAGGGTCCGGGAGCGCTGAGCGAAAGTTGGCGTCACGAGCTTGGTTCTGTAAGGTTCGGTTGTAGGGCCACTGTTGCTTTTGCTTTTAATAAGTGATTTGGCCTCGACCCTAAAATAACCCAACTTTACCTTCGTTGACGATGTTAGTATGGCAAGGTCTACGGGCAGGAAGACCACGGCGTTGCAGGGCCTGTCCTCGTTTTGGCTGGCAATTGGAATTCGCCCCTGAGCGTGAGAATTTCTAGTTGTTACCCTGAAGCATGGAAAGCTTCACACTATCAAATGACGATCTATTGCTTAAAATGGCTTCGTTATCAGGGTGGACGACCTGGGGTTAATCGACACGCCGGATTTTAAATGAGCACACCAGTGTGCCATGGAGGTCCGAAAAGATCAGAGACGGACGCTAAGATTGAAATCGACCTTGTCCTCTCATAAGTAGGGCGTTTTCATATTCCTGTACAATGCCGCAACAAGACCCCATATGGGATAATATATGTAGGCTCGGTCTCCTTTTTCAGGAAGGCGCAACTTCCCTTGAGCTGAGGCGAGGACATACCCCGACAATGTTTAGGAGGATTTGATAGAAGTTAGGCAGGAGACGCCAAAGGAACTTATTGGAGGCTATTGAAGTCGTAGTTAGCTTGTCGGGTCTTAGCCAAGGCGGCTTTTGTCCGGCAAAGGTAGACTGTAACACGCATCCACGACAGAAAGCTTCCAAAAGCACGATCTGGAATGTCGATTAGTTAGCAATTCTTTGTTGACAAGGTTTCTTATGTGTGGACCCGGCTGCCATGCCTGATGGCTCCATTTAACCAACCATTGATTACAATGTGAGTTGCGGTGCATCCTGAGGCAAGGCACTGATGGGTGAGATGCTAGTAGGATTTGATTGGACATCCCGCTTTCCACGATGTGAACAGCCAACGTCTGCGACTCGTAATATCTCTTGCCGTCAGGGTGAGATGAATTATTCTGTTTTTGTTCCTATTAGCATGACCCAGTGAGCTAAACCCGGCTAAAGTGGATACCGGGCTGGAGTGCACATCATCAAAATAATTGCGGACACTAATGGCGCGGGGCAAAGCTTTTGCGGAAACGGACCTGGAGAGAGCTTTTGTTAAGCCGCATCCAGTGTATTGAGCATATGCATGAAGATAAATCTAACTAAGCGTTAGCTTAAAGTAATCTGCAGCATATGGTTCCAATTATTCCAGTAACCGGCGGCCGTTCTCACTAGAAGGAAAAAGGCAGGACGATCCCAAGGAAGTCTTTAAAATACCGGAGGAGGTGAGAAAATCTACTATATATAGCGGCGATCTTTTCGGAATAAAATGCAACTCCTCGCTCATGGGTCACAAAGCGGCCATTGAAAAGTAACGCGCAAGGAAGAGAAACGAAACCAGGCTTTATCGATCGAATGGACTGCCGAGCAAAATAGTCTGCATAAACTAGGTAGACGATTGGAAAAATAAATTGCTTATGATATGAGGAAGTGCACATGATGGAGGAAATAGCCAGGCGAGATTACGCAACAGATGCACAGTCCCCTCTCCGCTTCTGCACTATTCCATTAGGCTTCCGCCGCTGCCCTTGCCACTGAGTGACCGAAAATACTGAATTTCTGCAACTAGTTTGGACTTTGTACATCAAAAATGAAATGCACGCATCTGAAACCTCGGCCACTGCATCAAACGGAAGAAGTTGGGCTTCAAATAATCGAAGAGGCTGAGGGCGCCTGGCTTGCACTCCGTGGAAAGATGTAGGGAAGAGATCACTTAATACAGGCCCTCAAGTTCATTAGGAGCGTGGTCGAGATACGGGGCCACTGTGGAGCTCTATTTGATAAATGCGGGAACAACACACTTAGAGGTAACGGGAAAAAGATTCGGCGAGAACGTGTAACCACCGGTCTGAGGAGCAAATATTTTGCCATACGAGTGGTGAATGGCTGGAACAAGCCACTGGAGTAAGTGGTCGATATAATGCAATTACGCAAGTTCAAAGGGAGACTAGACAATGAGCGATATTAACGAATTTTCCACCCTCCTGAAACGACTGTGTTTTGCGAACATCCAAATCGTTGGACCCAACTTGTTCACATGCGATAACGGTTAAATGCATACAATCCACCCCGCGATAGCTGGTAATAGACGGTTTTAAACGCCAGCTGCTAGTAAGTGGCAAATTGGTGAAAAACTGATGAATCAGAAGGGGCAATGCCATGATGATAATATAGACATCATTTTGTTCATAAAACGAATACTTAGCGTGCCAAACCCGAAAAATGTCCTTTATGTAATAGTGGCAATGCCCATTTTGTAATTTCTAGCTTTTTGATCCGAAAGTGAAAAAATATCTGTTTGGTCTATGATCGGAAATAGAAAAAGAAGCAGACCATAGTTTAGCATACTTAGATGTGTGCATGAGGCGACGGCATAACGGATCTGCACAACTATCAGTCTATAGAAGGGCAACATGGAACGGACAGTACATACATTTTCACAGCTTTGTGCCGTTACAAGCGAAGAGGAACTTAATATGCTGTTTAGTTGATAGAGCAAGAAGAATATGTACGGACGACACAATTGAAAATGAACTTCGTTTCCTGCGGAGCGTATTCGTACAAAATGGATACCCCGAAAGATTCATAAATAAAACTATGGAAAAACACGAAGTAAGACAAAAAGTAATAGGACCAATAAAGAAACCCGTATACGTTCGTTTGCCTTTCAAAGGTGACACCGAAGCGGAAATTATCCAACGGAGACTGTCAAGTTCAATCAGTGGAACATTCTTTGCTGCACAGTTAAAAACTGTATTCACATCCAAACTGATCATGTGTTTCCAACTAAAGGACAGACTGCCAGATTCTGCAGCCTCATTCTGTGTGTACTCAATTACCTGCTCCTGTGGGACCAGGTATATTGGCCGCACGACCAGGCTTCTGTCCGATCGCGTTCGAGAACACCTCCCGGCTTGGTTGAGCACAGGAACAATTAAGGCAATCACTAGCGCGGTGTGTTCACACCTTGTCGAGTCAAACCACTCAGTGAATGTGACAAGTGCTTTTCGCACCATCTACAAAGTTAGGAGCGGACAACCAAGAACTGTCAAGTGTCGCATCTTGAACACAGCCGAAGCCGTATCTATCCGTTTCTGTAACCCCCCTCTATGCGCTCAGAAACAATTTGTCCAGACTCTTAAACTTCTCTGGCCCACTTGTCATTATCCAACAAGTGGTCTACAACCTGATCGTGTGACAAATTGACCAATTACACATACACACAGACGCATTCTTAGAGTTGTGAACTGATGTGAATGCAAACGGACAATTTCCCTTGAACCATCTCCAGACCATATTAAATGTTATGTATTGGCATGAATACGAATAAGTGAAAACGAGCCTGTTCGTCACACTGTTGTTCTCAATGTGTTCTGTGGGATTTTTCAAGCGTTTGAAGCGAACCAATGACCCCGCGGTGCTACGTGAGCTCAAAATTTATGTTAAGCTTCGTACGAAAGTGGCCCTGGCTAATGCTGGTTTTCAATTTCTCAGTGAGTGTATCCACAAATCAGAATATCGCATACTATGTCGAACTGTTTTGAGGAGAACTCGCGTGGGCATCAGTAATGTGACATTTCGTCGCCAAGCCCTGAACGAACGAGACACGATAACCAGTCTGGCGTCAGAATTGGAGCGAAACTTTGTGAACTCGACACGAGTCCTCGATAATTTGGCTGAAGAAGAAGAGAAAAGGTTCATCACCTACGTTCAATCAATAAGGGAAAACAATTGGAGCGATTACGGTCAGCGCCGAGGAAAACCGCCAATCCAGACAAACCTAATGGTGAGTTTCCGTCGGATCCCAAAAGATTCGTCCACAATTTGTCTTCTGTCCTTGAAATCTTTCGCATCATTAAGCACTCTCCAGTTCTATCTAGGCCTATGGAAAAATTGTTAAAGGCAAGCAGATTAATTCCTTACTACTCACAACCTTATCAACCGCTCCCAACACGGCTTCCTCAGAGGCCTCACCTGCCTCACCTGTCAGTTTGACTTCTTAACCTTGGTTAAACAAAGTGCTGATTCCCATCGGTCGATGCTCATAATCGTTTTAGACATGTCAGAAGCGCTTGACCGCATTTCCCACTCCCGTCTTCTGGCCAAAATTAGGATTTATGGAATAAGAAATCCCCCCTTTTCTTTGCTATCATCCTACCTTTCCGATCGAATTCAGGTAGTCAACACTAAGGGTTATTTTCCCCAGCCCTCTGCTATTACCAGTGGGAGCGTCGTAGGTCCTTTCCTGTTCCTGATATACATTAATGATATTTTTAAAGTTATTCGTCATGGCACACCATTCCTGTTTGCCGGTGACATCAAAATAGTCTACTTTGTTTAGGCTGCTTCATTCAGCTTCACTCTTGCATTTATCAACGAAGACCAAGAGTCTCTTGATAACTGGTGTTCCAGGTGGCTTATGAAGTTCTCTGCTGACAAAAGCTCTCCGATAACATATAAATGTCACGTCCCTCCGGGCGCCCTCTCTATAGACGGCATTCCAATTCTTGTATCACACACAGTTGAGGACTCAGGGTTACAATACTCCTGCTCTTTCAACTTCCACGAGCAAGCCTGCCATCAGACCGCTATGGCTAAAAGAACCACCACAATGATCTCAAGGGTATTCTGCACTCAAGACTGCAGAATTATCACGTTCAAGTCCCATGCTAGGCCCCACCTGGAGTACCGCCCGATTATCTTTACGCCTATGCGTAAAGTCGACCGAATTGCAATCGAGAATGCCCAGCGTGCATTCACTAGAAATCTCTTAGCTGCTTCATCTAGCTTAAACTTCAGGGCCAGATGCTAGCTGCTTGGACTTGAACCATCGTGGCTTCGTTGAGTTAAATGAAACCTTACATTTCTCTTTAATGTTTGCCACAATAAAATCAACTCTACTACAAACGTCACAGGCGACACTGGTAGCCCCCCTTATCCAATTCGTAGTAGATACTACTCGTTGAGAATACCCCTGACTTGACTATCCAACAGGGCTAAATTCTTCACAATTGCCCACTCCAAATTGTGGCACAAACTACCCAGTTCCGTGAGACCGTTCCCATATTTAGCCCAATTCAAAGCCCAGTCGGCAAAGTTACTGGATGTCCCGCTCTTAATCAACCTGACACTAGCTACTATTGAACTAGACGAGGCTTACGAACATGGGATAGAATTTTAGTCCGTGACCGAATCTTTGCTGAGATCACCATCAGGGATTCGGCTTCACCTCTTACTTCCTCACTTTATCACACGTCCCCACTAATGCGCCCTTTGACCTTCATTGTAGTAATGTNCATTTCGTCGCCAAGCCCTGAACGAACGAGACACGATAACCAGTCTGGCGTCAGAATTGGAGCGAAACTTTGTGAACTCGACACGAGTCCTCGATAATTTGGCTGAAGAAGAAGAGAAAAGGTTCATCACCTACGTTCAATCAATAAGGGAAAACAATTGGAGCGATTACGGTCAGCGCCGAGGAAAACCGCCAATCCAGACAAACCTAATGGTGAGTTTCCGTCGGATCCCAAAAGATTCGTCCACAATTTGTCTTCTGTCCTTGAAATCTTTCGCATCATTAAGCACTCTCCAGTTCTATCTAGGCCTATGGAAAAATTGTTAAAGGCAAGCAGATTAATTCCTTACTACTCACAACCTTATCAACCGCTCCCAACACGGCTTCCTCAGAGGCCTCACCTGCCTCACCTGTCAGTTTGACTTCTTAACCTTGGTTAAACAAAGTGCTGATTCCCATCGGTCGATGCTCATAATCGTTTTAGACATGTCAGAAGCGCTTGACCGCATTTCCCACTCCCGTCTTCTGGCCAAAATTAGGATTTATGGAATAAGAAATCCCCCCTTTTCTTTGCTATCATCCTACCTTTCCGATCGAATTCAGGTAGTCAACACTAAGGGTTATTTTCCCCAGCCCTCTGCTATTACCAGTGGGAGCGTCGTAGGTCCTTTCCTGTTCCTGATATACATTAATGATATTTTTAAAGTTATTCGTCATGGCACACCATTCCTGTTTGCCGGTGACATCAAAATAGTCTACTTTGTTTAGGCTGCTTCATTCAGCTTCACTCTTGCATTTATCAACGAAGACCAAGAGTCTCTTGATAACTGGTGTTCCAGGTGGCTTATGAAGTTCTCTGCTGACAAAAGCTCTCCGATAACATATAAATGTCACGTCCCTCCGGGCGCCCTCTCTATAGACGGCATTCCAATTCTTGTATCACACACAGTTGAGGACTCAGGGTTACAATACTCCTGCTCTTTCAACTTCCACGAGCAAGCCTGCCATCAGACCGCTATGGCTAAAAGAACCACCACAATGATCTCAAGGGTATTCTGCACTCAAGACTGCAGAATTATCACGTTCAAGTCCCATGCTAGGCCCCACCTGGAGTACCGCCCGATTATCTTTACGCCTATGCGTAAAGTCGACCGAATTGCAATCGAGAATGCCCAGCGTGCATTCACTAGAAATCTCTTAGCTGCTTCATCTAGCTTAAACTTCAGGGCCAGATGCTAGCTGCTTGGACTTGAACCATCGTGGCTTCGTTGAGTTAAATGAAACCTTACATTTCTCTTTAATGTTTGCCACAATAAAATCAACTCTACTACAAACGTCACAGGCGACACTGGTAGCCCCCCTTATCCAATTCGTAGTAGATACTACTCGTTGAGAATACCCCTGACTTGACTATCCAACAGGGCTAAATTCTTCACAATTGCCCACTCCAAATTGTGGCACAAACTACCCAGTTCCGTGAGACCGTTCCCATATTTAGCCCAATTCAAAGCCCAGTCGGCAAAGTTACTGGATGTCCCGCTCTTAATCAACCTGACACTAGCTACTATTGAACTAGACGAGGCTTACGAACATGGGATAGAATTTTAGTCCGTGACCGAATCTTTGCTGAGATCACCATCAGGGATTCGGCTTCACCTCTTACTTCCTCACTTTATCACACGTCCCCACTAATGCGCCCTTTGACCTTCATTGTAGTAATGTACCCTCTTCACCAACGGCTTGAGCAATTAACTCTCGAAATTCTCCCGGTGTGGTCGGACGAAAATGTCAGCGTACTTATTGTTGGATCCATGCTCTCATCGCATCCTGTGATTTTAAACACCAGCCTGTGTAATTCTCGCTCCTTATGCCATCTTATCCTCTTTACTGGCTTGGCAGAGCTGATTAGGTCGTTCTTGGTTGCCCCCAGCGTTCAACTACGCATAAAACTGCTACCATAGCTCAATTCTAGTTGCCAAATTTTACGGACTAAATGCACTATGTTGCAGGTATTTCGAGGCGCGATCCAATAATCACCATAACGCCGAGCTGGCACCCAAGCCAGAGTGCTTCTCTCTTGCGTTTCAGATCTCCCATCCGCAGCAGACGCGCTGCTAAAACTTCCGCCCTCGTGATGGCGACTCCAAATCTGCTATCCTATCATTTTTGCTAGGACCCTGCTAGCTAGAACTGGCGCTCGAGCTCTAGCCCGATCGACCGAAACTACGCGGATTATCGCACTGGATATCTCAACTCTCATCTTTGCGATTGGGCAACAGCAAGATTATTATTGTCTCCGGAACGGCTTGCGCACCCCATATTCCCCAACCGTACTGGTCGCTGGGAGCAAAATCTGCGACAACAAAATTGACTGCACGGATGACATTTTCGGCTAGTATATTCAAGGCTTGTTCTAACGCGGTATTTCTCTTAGGTGACGCAACTCCTAGTACAGCTTACCACCATCCGTATATAAATATAATCACTATTCTTGAGAGTTCCATATTAGAAGCTTTATAAATTTCCCCAGATTGTTTGAGATAATCTTGAAAGTCTTCCTCTGCTTTCAGCATTTTTTGCCGTTTGTTTTTATCGTCAGATATGTGTCTTATCCAACTTCCATGACGTTCTGTCTGGTTTTCACCACTTCCACCCAGTTACCTTATTTCCAATGCTTGTCATTTCCTCTCAACTTTTCCGCCCATTACGCAATGCTCTCGATGTTTAGGGACTTCGGCCAAATCGCGACATTCGCCGTTGAACTCCGTCTATGTTTTGCGCTAGCAATGCGCACATTTAGCACGCTTAAACACAAAATGACTCGTGGTCCGCTGCCCGCAAACAAGAAAATCTTTTTGGTCTTAAAAATTGGTTTTCCATGTTTTGCTTCCAACGGCATACATGTAATTTCCCGATTACTTTGCAGCATCTCATCTCACTTTCCAGTGTGCTTCTGCAAAAACTCAAGGTTGCTTCCACCCCTAATCCCTTTCGATTTCTATTATTTGCATTTCCTCTCCATCATCCTTGCAAAAATTTGACTAAATATTACAGTTTGCCCCTTTCGTGCATACATCTACTGTCCGACGGAAAAAATGTACGCCCCTCTGGCAACCCCAGGGCCATGTCTATCCCTATTTATCTGTAGGTAGGCATATATAGCTTAAGACATCTATAAACATCTATAGACCTGATGAAGCGTATGCCTGCATCACCATATATTTTAAACATTTCCGCGCGTTCGGCTGACTAGTTTCCCGGACCAGTGGTATACAAAGAAACCCTGAAATCCTCACCTTTGTTGCGCACGTGAAAAAAGACTCACGTACCAACAGTCTAATGGATACGATGGAGCCATCACACAAATAACCGATCTTGGAAGTCGGTGCTGGTTATCAGATCTTGGTGGCCCCAAAGTAGACGTAGTGGCTTACACGTCAATCCCGTCTCTCCCGCACTCCTTGTTCCTCGCGCCTCCGTCATCTTCCTTGGGCCTCTGGGGTCCTCTTCGTCCGTCCTATGTGGTCTTGGGCTCTTTAGACCCATCTGCGATGGAAATGGCGAATGTTAATGGAACGGCCCGTCCAGGTTGTTGAAAGACATGATGTGCCTGGATATGTTAATTACCTTTTGCTGACAAGCAATACACACAGACGTAAACATTTTGGCTCAAGTAGTTGGCGCAATTCGAGTGAATCCATCGTTGGCATACGTCGCCTAAGAATAATCATGTCGCGAACCGTCATCCGCCGGTCGAACGTTTTCCTGGCTTATTGGGCAAACCTCTCTGGCATCGCCGAGCACTTCCATGACGCTCATCCTGTGAGGCTCTTGCTATGCGGTTAGCTTTCGATTGCGCGCGTAACAACGGTTATGAGACCGATGGAAGGAATGATTGCGTTGGAGACATTATCGAAACAGGTAGTATTGTCTACTAGCTGCACGCAACAAAACGAATGCTGGGCAGTTTATATTTGGAAATCTGCAAATAGATATTACTTGAAAAAATAACAGACTTGCCGACGACCGCTTTGCTGTCTGCGACATTCGTGAACGCAGCAATACTTGATGCGATAGTGAGGAAAAGAGGGAAGAGATCGCGGATGCGCTCGGAGACAATTTCCGGAGCGAACACTGTGATATTTATGAATGACGTCAGCGTTTGACGCGGTAAAACGTTTAAATCATTCAAACCCTGAAAAGCTAGAATAAACTGAAAGAACATGACGTGAGAAAATATTTGAATCATCTATGCTGACATAAGTCACATCTACAGCCATGGCAGCCTTGAGAGCGAAAATGACGTGGCTTCCGATATAACATTCCTTTATATCCCCACTCGTCCGTTTAAACAATAAGCAGGTCGATGAGATTAACATTTTAACAATTCTTGGTAAACGCACACTGACTACCTTGTTTCATTTCCATAAAAATCTCCTTTGGCTTAACAGGAGGGAATTTTCAAGGTTTCGTCTTGATCGACAATGCATGGTTAGATGCGTTTGGAGAGGATAGTGCGTGAATCGTGCGGTTGAGGAGATAATCGAGAAGAAAGCGTTTCATTAATTATTCCCCCACGTTGTAGGAAATGAATAGGCTTGTCCACCGACCAGTTGCCGAAGCATCGTCAGATCCAGGGAGTTGTCGGTGCAAGAAACTGGACGATCAGGCATCTGACCTGCGATCTAATTGGGACAGGAACTGGCATTGACCTTGAGTGGGGAGCACCACACGGACTTAAGATTGTCATGCGGTAGTGTCGTGAGTTGTGTCTGCTACACACTATTGATTTGGTCATATAGGTGTTGATGTTTGCTGATGTGCTTACTAGGCTTCGCGTTGGAGATTGTATTCCCGTACTTTTCAGGTTGGCTTAACAGTTAGGTCTGCTTGCACGGCAGCATATTTCCGAAAACCTACCGTGTTGGTTTGTCGTTTGGAGTTGATTCTGGTTGAATTCAGTTCAGTTCAGTTGGCACATGACAGTAGTGACTGCAACGGTACATAGAGCGTTCATGGTTTCTTTGATGGTGTGCGCATCACTTGGTGTTCACAACTGGCGGTCTTGAGTTCTAGTTCGCATTTGGTTTGTTGCACATGTACCGTACCCAATAAAATCAGGAATCAGTGAAAGGGTCTTTCCACTCTTCGGGTGAGAGAACATCCCTCGCATTTGTGTTTCGCTATCCCATCATACTACATCAATATATTCACATTATTTGGGTCTCTTTTACTCAGTCTGTCTCTTCTGTCTCCAACCCAATCTCCTTGCTCCCTGTGCCTATCTATAGTGTCCCCACTGATAACACGCCTGATGCTCGCAACGATTCATCGTCGAATAGTGTAGTAAGTTGTTTTCAGTCTGCTAGCTCGCATTTTTCCAGTCATCGTCAGCCTCCTAATCTCGGTTCCTTCAATATACGCACTTTAATGCAAACTGGCCAACAGGCGCGTTTAGCTCTGAAAGTGGACTTACTTTCGGTTGATGTCTACTGCGTTAGTGAAACGCGAATTCAGAATTCGAGCAGGGTAATTCAGTTTACTGTGCCAAATGTCTAGTCAAGATATTTCTTGCACAATTCAGGAGACGAAGCAGCTCAAGCTGTGGGTCAACGTGGTGTAGAAATAGTCTTGAGTGAGAAGGCTGAAGCAGCCCTTCTAGACTGGATCTCAGTCAACAGTCGCGATTTATTTGTCATCTCGGCATACGCTTCAACAGATTGCAGCACTGACATAGAGAAAGACGAGTTTTATGATGACCTCGTCACCCTTGTTCGGTAGAGCAAAGGCTCTGACATTGTAGTGGTAGCAGGTGATTTTAATGCACACGTTGGAAAACTTAGTGCATCGGAGTCCTGTTTAGGCGGGCGGTGCGCCTTGCCTGTTCAGCGAACAAATAACGAGGACAGACTTCTCCAGTTGTGCGGACAATAATTTATTCCTATCTAGTACATATTTCCGACAGTTCGCATCGCACGACGACATGGCGCTCTAACTCGACAGATACTCTGAGGCAGATCGACCATGTTGCAGTAAGCTACCGTTGGCGAAGTTCTGTCCAGAACTGTAGATCGTATTGAACCACGTAGGTCGATTCGGACCGTGCGTTAGCTTTAATGCGATTTTTGGTGCAGTTCGACGGCCATCAAAGCAGGCCACAAACCTGATTGACTGTCGAACGTCTGTGTGATTCGGTTGTCCGCAACAGCTACGAACAGAATTTGACCGACGAGTTAAGAACTCCCACGAGCAGCAGTGTAGACGAGCAGTGGGATCAAATCAAGCAGGCGATGCATTTGGCGGCAGACCTCACAAGGGTCTCTGGGCCTAATGGAGCAAAAATGCCAGCTTCCTAACTGCCAGGAGGTGAATAAGATGCGTCGACAGTTGCAGCGTCAGCTGACGATAAGCATCGGGAACGACTGCGAAAACTGGTGGGTCAAGATGGCTCTGGGGATGGAAGTAGCGGCCGCTTCAGTAACAAGCATTGTTTAAGCTTGTACGTGAAACTGGTGGAAGGTGAAATTCGGTTAGTGAAGTCGTGTGCAATAGGAATGGAGAGCCCTTCTATGATGGGCAGCAAAGGCTGGACCGTTGAGCTGAGCACTTGAAGGATCAGTTTAGCTGGCCACTGTAACGTATTGAGGCCGATGTCTGTAGCTGTGAATCCTTCGGAGGTGTCTCTTGACCCCCCAACGGAAGTTTAAGTAGAGTCGAATATTGGACTTCTGAACAGGGAAAAAGCAGCCGGTTCCGACGAACTTCTCCCAATTCTTTTCAAACTGGGTGGAGAAGCCCTGCTTCAATCATTTACCTCCTTGCTTCGTGATATTTGGAACAAGGAACGTATCCCGTTATCGTGGACTGAGTCACTGATTGTACCTATTTGCAAGAAGGGTACACGGAGTGACTGTGGCAATGCTTATGGGATTAGTTTAATTCCGATAGTTACTTAGGTGTTAGCTTCGATAATGCTTTGCCGTTTGAGATCGATTCGCGAGAGGAGCATCCGCGAACAGCAGGCCGGATTTCCACCAGGTCGAGGTGTCATTGACCAAATATTCATTCTTCTGCAATTTTTCGTGACGCGCCACGCACTGCCGCCTCACAGTCATGGTTATTCTCGACTTGAAAGGCATCTTCAACTCAGTGGATCGGACAGCCCCATTCAGTTCTCTCCACTGGAACGATATGCCAGCGAAGCTCGTGAACCTGTTGCGAGCATTGTACTCGTATACCTATGATCGCGTTAGGGTATGCGGTGAACTGTCACGTTCATTCGAAACGACTAGCGGCGTTCGACAAGGGTGTCCCATCTCTCCATTCCTGTTCAACTTCGTCATGGACGAGGTGATAGAAGATGCTTTAGGAGATCTCCAGGATGTAGGAGTCGAACTGGGAAGTGGAGGAAAGCTATGCGACCTAGATTACGCAGACGACGTCGTGTGCCTGTTCGAGTCTGTGAACCATGTACAATGTGCACTAGATAGACTGTTGAGATCGGTTGCTCGGTTTGGCATGTGGTTTGCACCTTCAAAGTGCAAAGTTCTGTTACAGGACTTGACGACAGTAGTGCTTAACGTGATACTGGATGGAGAGGAACTAACGATTGTGGACCGTTTCACATACCTTGGTGGTCGCGTGTC
>LUCM01006515.1:15928-54033 GCA_008360955.1 Fasciolopsis buskii
CTCGTCTACCATACCGTGCCTTATTTTGTGTTCCTCCTAAGGAATGGAAGAAGCCATGTGAAGGCCAACAGATGACGTGGCAACGTGGGATGAGAAAATGTGCAGCGAAGTTAGGTAAAGTAGGTGTCTCACGCCTTCGTGGTTGGGGTCCGAAAGACTTGTCGACTTGTTGGCTGAGACACTGAAGGATATGGCATTGAGCCGTGAACAGTGACGGTCGTGTTGTCACTCTCCGTCAAATCAGAATGATTGAAAACACGTGCGTTTGTAGTTAGACTGTGTTCCGTGTGTTGGCTGCAGCAGCATCTTATCTTTTCCCGCCTGTGTAGGTCCACTCCCTGTTCCCTTTGGATATTCATTCTTTTTATATAAACGTGTAACTCTGGGGAAAGGCAGCGGTCAGTGAGGCTTGCCTTGCTGTTTAACGCTGAACGATGATGCTGATGATGCTGATTAGTTGTCTTGCTGAACTTCGGTGATAGATCTTAAGTGCTAACTGGGCTCCGGTTGTTGCCCTACGGCGTTGGAAATAGTTGGATGAATTTCTACGAAACATCTCAGTGAAAGACAGTCCCGAAAAACGGCAAGATTGACGTAATCGAATACAGCGTTGAGACGAAGGAAGACAGAGATCGTAGATCAATGGAAGGTATGCACTGGGTGACGATTTGACCCCTACTGGGCTAAAGTCGGTTCGGTTCTTACCCGTATACATTTCTAGATCTGTATGGGTAACTGAGAGGAGTGACATCCGTATTTGGTATGCTGTCGTTCCCGGTGGGTTATTTTCCATTTCCTTTTCAAACCGCTCGAAAGGCGGGCTAGACCAGGTTGAGGATAACCAAGACTAAAAATCTTGGTGAAATGGCATTCAGCATGTGAAGACGAATGCTTTCGAATAGGCGGATGCGATCCGTTAGATCCAACAGCTTCCAAGGTAACCCGTCCAACCAACAAGATTGCGTGAACCCCTGGGTTGCATTCAGTGCCTCCGAATGGCGAATGAGATCCTAGTGGGCCACCGGCAGTCATACCCCAAGGTCATCTCGGGTGCGTTGGGCTTCCCGGATTTGTAGACTGCAGCCAAAAGGCGTATGGGCCACTTGGTCGGCCACCGGCTCCCAGCACTTGAACGTTCTGTTGCCCGGCGGGTCGCACTTGATTGTGCGCGGGCTAGAGGTGCCACCTCAGACAAAGCCGGGGGATCCTGGGGCGTCACGTACACTATCCCCATGCATTTTGCCTAGTTTTCATCGCGCTACGGCGTTCGCATTAAGCGACGTGCCCTGTGCTCCCCCAGTGGCTGAAGTGAACCAGACGCGCACTGGGAATGTAAACCTAAACACAATATTCCGCATGCATATAGCCTGTTGGAACCTGAGAACTATTGTCGATACGGGTGGCCAATGCATCTTCATGCGTATTTTCTACTATTACGGGGTTAATATTGTCTGCACATCCGAAGTGTGGGTGCGCAACTTCGTTAGCCGGTATATTTAAGTCCCCCAGATGGGCGCATCCTTTTGATGTATCATAGTGGGCTAGAAGACAACTCGACGCTGCACGGTGTTGCGACTGCAATGAACAGTCGAGCTCACAGCGCCTTGGGAACCAGTTTCCCCAAGACTATAGTAGCAGTAGTAATAGCAGTCCTTTTAACGTGACCGTCATTGCAATCTATTCTCCTAATCTACAGGTCGGACCAAATGTTAACGATGCCTTCTACAACGAACTTCAAGGTTTAGTCAATCATATCCCAAGGTGCGACATCCTTTTACTTGCCAGATTGGAACGCCCGCACGGGATCAGCAGATGAATGCACCCATCACTTAGTGGGAAGATTCGGCCTCGGTGAAGAATGCGAAAGTGAAGACCGTTTGGTCCCGTTTGCGGATCTCAATCGACTGGTCGTCACCGATATATCCAAAAGGCATTTACTGACGTGGTACTCCAACGAGGGTAGGACAGTCCATCAGATCGACCATATCTTGATCATCACCGATCGAAGTCTGTCGGACATACCATGGCGGGATGACAGGGAACACCAACGGCACGGACCACACACTGGTACGTGGTCATCTCAAGCTTCACCTTTCAGCTCGACGGCTCCAAGTTAAAAATCCCAAATAACGTCAGAATCATGTCCAACGCCATCACATCTAAACCATCCGAGATCGACAAAAATGGTAGCCTAGATGAGCTGTGGATAGGGATAAAAGTATCCATCACCAGCGCATCCATTGGACAGCTAGGTAGAGTAAAATGGAACAGAGAAGATTGGATGTCTACGGAAACTCTTAACCGGTGTGCCAAGGCTAAAGACGCGAGACTGCACAATTCACCTGATGGCCACAATCTCCGCTGAGAAGTTACACGCTCAGCGAGGAGCGACCTAAAGAGATATTGGCACCAAATCGCAAACTGCATGGAAATTGCAGCTGCCGTTTTGAGATTCCCGGGAAGATTTTCGAACTTTGTAGTTCCACTCCCTGTTCCCCTTGGATATTCACTCTTTCTATAGAAAGATGTAACCCTGAGAAGAGGCGGCGGTCAGTGATACTTTCTTTGCTGCTTAACGCTGAGCGATGATGCTGATTCAAATGCATGCACTGCTTTTCGGGAAAGGCACAACCTACGCTCTCTACGCTTCGTGACGGCAGTGGGCACCTCATAGCAAAATGCGAACAAAAGCTCCGAAGATGCATCGAAAATTTCAGTCAGCTGACCAGTCGCCCTCCTGTCAACCCTATCTGTGTAGTATCACCAGACGACATGGAGCAATACAAAATTGATGTTGAGCCTGCCGGCTAACTGGAAATCACCTCAGTCGTTCAGGCAATGAAAAACAAAAAGTTAGCCGAGATCTTCAAATCTTGTTTGCTAACTCTGTTGAACCCGCTAACTAGACTGTTTCGTCGTTTCTGGGACTCAAAAACTTCCCAAGGAATGGGCACGCCACTCCATACAACAAACAGGGACGACAGGAATATAGGTACGAAGCACAGAGGTATCAGCTTCATCGATGTGGCAGCTATGCTCTTTGCAACCATCCTGCTAAACTGCTTTGTTGCTGTTCGGGACGCACGAACACACTCTACTCAGTGTGGCTTTCGTCGAGGTTGTGTTGACCAGATATTCACATTACATCGCGTTCTAGAACAACAGTAGAGTCAGTTTTTAGTCTTGCTTTGTTTCCCTTATTTGGCAGTTTCTTTTATATTGGCATTACTCTCACCTCAGACTTTCATATGGAAAGAATTCTGGCTCATGTTCAGATTAAAAAAGCGTAAGAGAGGTAGGCCTTGCATGGTTTTTGTTTTTTGTCTTGAACTTTTGCCAAGATTTTTCTTTTAACAAGTGCTGTCGTTAGTTTAGTGAAAATCTCCTTTACCTTTATTTATTATCGTTAAATTTATTTTCACATAGTTTCAGACAACACGATGCAGTCGTATCGAATTCAGTTGGCCGAATTCGACCTGGGAAATTTATTGTGCGAAGACAAGACACCGTTGGATACGGATAGAAAAAGCGAGGCGTGAGTACCATGCTATTTCCGTTGTCAATCATTTCGTTACTTAGGATTGATGATCACTTGCGGGATATTGCATACGAGTGCACACATCAGCTTCTTAAACTCTTGTGGTTGGTAGGTGCAATCCCATTCTTCCATGTTTTCCTAATATGGTGGATTATTTTAGCAGCCAATTGACTCTGCGGATACGGTGAATGTAACTCAAGTGAGTTAACCTTTCATTAACGTGCTCATCCGTTTCCATACTTCGTCGATTAACATATTACGGAAAATATGCTAACCTTAGCACTCGAATCTCACTTGAATCCTGAGAATGATTTATAGATAAGGATTCCATCTAAGAATCACCAGGTGATTAATCGTAATTTACTCGTCGGTTAGGCAAGACTAACCTTCAAAAAGCGGACACAGTTCCAAAGTGTGTGACTCCAGGCAGTGGAGGGTGGTTCTGGGTGTGGCATCAAGAGTCTAACTGGAGGACGAACGGTAATACCGAATTCGGGATGGAAATGAGTAAGAGATAATGTACCGGTACGGTTCTCAGATAGACCGAGTGTGTGTGTGGGGAGGTCAGTTAGTCGGAAAACATTGTCGACCACGGCGCACTGTTCGGCTTCGCCCTTCATGACCGAGATATCAGAAGTACTTCAATTATCCCTAGTTTTGAACGCTGAGATCCCACAAGATAATAGCGTGACAGTTGAGGTCTGCAACAAGTTAGTGTTCAATGGGACCGTCAGTATTGCTGGAGCAATGATAATCAACGCAAAAGTAGTATTGAAAGAAGGGAATCTGAGTTTTCACTACGCGAATAGGACCTAGTTATTGGAAACAATCGAGATCTAATTTTCTCCAGATGCTAACTGATTGATGGGTAAGACGCAGACATCTGTTGTGGAAACAAAAAAGAACGAAAAGTGTAGTTGAGGAATTGTAGCTGGGCGATTTCTGAGGAGGGAAAGGTTTTGGCTAAGTCAAAATAGAGGAAGAGGAGAAAACTGAAAACATTGCCCAATGGTATCAATGCTGTGGTTCAGTCCGGGAATGTTAGTGAAGATGAGTATTCTATATTCGTATTATCGCAGTCTCTAACTCTCGCGACTTCAGTGAGTCATCATCATCACCATCGTCCAGCGTTAAACAGCAAGGCAAGCCTCACCGACCGCTGCATTTCCCCAGAGTTACACGTTTCTTTAAAAAGAGTGAATATCCAAGGGAGTGGACCTACAAAAACAGGAAAAGATAAGATACTGCTGCAGCCAACACACGGAACACAGTCTAACTGTACAAACGCACGTGTTTTCAGTCATTCTGATTCGATAGAAAATGACAGCACGATCGCCACTGTTCACGGTTCATTGCCATATCCTTCAGTGTCTCCAGCCAGCTAGTTGACGAGTCTTTCGGACCCCAACCGCGAAGGCGTGAGACACCTTCAGTGAGTCTTGTCGTTTCTGGTTCACTCCTGCGGTGCTTAATCAAGCAAGGACGGACAAAATGGCCTCTGGCTGCCCAACAGGCCTGTCGTTTATTTGTCATAATCAAAGGATTTCTACAGGTCTGTTGGAGTCTGAGTTCTTTGACCGATTGCTTTCAGTCTCTCGGGCTAGTTGTCTTTTCTCTGATCTTCAGTTCCAGTAGCGCCCAGCTCTCCTTTGGACATGTCACGAAATTCAAATCATTTTCACTCTCTCCGCGATCAGGAGCTCATGGGGAGTTCCGAGTTTGCCCTCTGGTTTGTAGTCGTTTATATTTTTGGCCCACTTGTCATTAACCTGATACCGAAAGGGTTTGTCAGTCAGTCTTGATTTTCGGACAACGTTTCGTCACTGTTGCATTACTCATCCTACCGAAGTAAAGAGGCTTTGAGTCTTTGGCGTACGCCCGTGGCCTACCCTTACCTTGGGCACCCGACAACCCCGCAGGGGTGTAGAATGGGCGTGATTACGTGAATGGTCGGAGTTCATGTAGAGGAAATCCGGGAACTATGGAGATGTAAATCGGAAAGCCGTATTAGGCTGAACAAACCTGGGGAACCTGTTGCCCGCATTTTATCGGCTTTAAGTGAGCTTTTGACAGACCAGGCCAAACACAGAGCAGAAGTAAAATATTACTGGGAAAATCGTATTGTTGAAAAAAGTTTGCTGTGAGTCACTAGTGAAGGCCAAACTGATGCGTACGAGTTTCGAGTGGGCCGGTCACTGGCTAAAAATGCACCATCCGTTAAAATAGTATAGATTTTACTTACCACCAACGTAGGGTTCCGGGAAGATTGAATGGACTCGATAAAAATGGTGAGAAATCCCTCGTTTCTTATCTAGTTTCCGAAAATTTCTTCGTGCCGAGTATTCTATACCTGCAATTCAGGTGGCATATTTGAACTTAGCGTCCGTTTTAAAGATAGGTGATGGAAATTCCAACCCCTTTCATCGTGTTTCTCTTGACCCAGTCGATGAATAGAGAGAGAGAGAGAGAGAGTAAATCATCGTAAACAATCGTCTTTGTGCGTACTATATCCTGGTTGAAGCAGTCATTGGGAACCTTTCACTAATTGCGATGTTTTCTCTGGAAATTGGCATTGACAAAAATGAATTAAAAGGTAGAGACGTCTTCTTTGAACGAGTTCTTACCGTGTGATGGATATGCAAGATTAAGCTGACATTTTTGGTGACTAAATATATCGGGAATATATATATATATATGTATTTCGGAAATGGAAACTGGGTGGGGGGAACTGACCACTTTTTACTATGCCGTTCTTCTCAGTTTCATTTTCACCCACGTTAATACGGGAAATGATTGGTAACGCAGTTCCTTCCGTTTTGTTTTGTTATTCCTCTAGCTTCCCAAACCAACTTTTCGACTCCCGCGAGAGAAACGCGTACGTGCCCCAACTTTCGACATGTTTGTTTCTGTTATCAACTTTCTGTTGTCTAGATTCCATCCCAACGTAACCTAACACGATGGGAACGATTCGCTCGTTTGAAAGGTATCAAAAATAAAAAGAAATCTCGGAAAGTTTGGGACCCCGAATCCAAATCATGGCGCCCACGATGGGGTAAAGATCGTATAAACAATGTGAAAGACAAGTGGGTTATTGAGGTCCCCGACAATGCCGGTTCGTATTATCCCTTGTGTTCGGAAAATCCGAACTGATGGACTCATCCTTTCAGACCCTTACGAGGATCAGTTTGCCAAGTTGACAAAAGAACGGAATGAACGTCGTGCAAAGAATGAGCTGCAACGACTGCGTAATATATCTCGGTCAATTAAAGAGGGCCAAGGTGAGTATTAATTACTCACTCATTCGGATCATAAACATTCGAATTGCTTATCACGTTCACAACAAATGTTTGAAACCAAGGCTATCTCAACAGTGGGGAGGTGATTGTTACCGTGTTCCGCTTCGTCTTTCCAACTGTTTTTTTTTCGGTAAATTACTTTTCATATGATGCCTATTGGGGAATAGCTTTTGATCACTGTTTCCGGTTGACCAAAGTGGCGCACCATGTCATACTGAATGTTTCCACCAAAGTGCAAGGAAGAAGACGAATGTCTAGTACTCTCGACGGGGTTAACCGATTCCTGTCAATCATTCATGTATAGTTGACTAAACCCTGACACTAAACTGACCATGGATGGTGCTCGAGACCTGCGACACCTCTCGCCGGGATCTCTGGCGTAGGGGTATAAAGGCTCCATCCAAAGGTCCTATGCACTCAATAACCTGTCACTAAACCTCTGGATTAGGAAAAATTCGAACTATCTTGCCATCCCGTAGGCTAGGTTCTTTGAGCAAATGTTCCAGATGGCGTTGTCCAAGTTTTTTTGCTTTGGCTCCGACGAACGGACATTATCGGGCTCAGAGACGGACTGAGATAAACGCGGAGTTAGAACACAAAGGAGTTGGTATGTGATAGATCTTCCACCAAAGATGTTGTTTCTTAACCCGTTCCTTTGCGTTATCGTCCTGAAAGTACAGGGTCTTCACACAGATGTTACATTATACATATATATATATATAATGCAGATTAGAGAATGACGTTCTTTCACGTACCTCGTGTTCAACAAGATGGTATTGGTTTGTTCGCTGAGCTAGGCGATTTGATTGCAAAGGTTTCATCACCAGTCGAGGTGAAATCGTCAGCGCTATAATATTGTGGCGAGGGGCTGGTTACCTTCATCCGCCTAGATGGGTTGCTCTGAGTGAAGTTGTAGGATAGAGAAACTACTCAGTCGCTTTGTTCATCTTCGTCTACTGTTGACATGTGGACTGAATCAGCGTCCGTGCTGCAGTAGGATTGTGCTCTTTTGAAAAGTGTCTTGATGCAGCTTCTCTCATAGCAGCTTGGGTGGTTGCTTTGAAATTGTAGGATTTGATCTGTTTGCATGTATTTGCGGTATACGGATGTTTCCAATGTGCCTGTATTTGTCCGTGTGGCAAGCACGTCCAGAGACGGTAGACTGTTGTCATGTTCCGTCTCCATGGTGAAATTTATTTTTGTGAAAACTCCGTTGATCACAATGAAAGTTCGTTGTAGTTCAGATCGCTTAATGATTAGGAACGTGTCGTCCACGTAGCACAGCCACAGTTTTGGCTAGATATCCACCAGGATGGTTTTCTCCAGTTTTTGCATCACTGTGCCTCTGCAATGAGGCCAGATATTGGTAAGCCCATAGAGGTTTCCTTCATTTGCTCGTAAAACCTACCCTCGAAATTGAAGTATGTTCGCAGGCCCAATTCTACTGATTCGAATACATTACTTGAATGTCTTTCTTTTTATTGGTGTTCTTCTGAATGTTCTTATAATATCTGCCTTGCCATATCTAAGGGTACTGACGTGAAGAAAGACACGACCATATAGATATTCCCCTTTCGACAGTTACTAGAAACGCGCCACATACACCGTCGCCCTACGGTCGTAGTCTTTCTCGACCTGGAAGGTGCGTTCGACTTAGTGGATCGGACAACACTTCAGTGCTTTCCACCGGAACGATAAGCCAACAAAGCTCGTGAACCTGTTGCGAGCATTGTACTTGCCTATTTGTGCTCGCGTGAAGGTATGCGGTGAACTATCAAGTTCATTCGAAACGACTTGCGTTGTTCAACAAGGATGGGAGAAGAAATGTTATCCGCAGGGTCGAATGTAAGGATTTCGACAAATGCTGCATCGGTCACATTGGAAGAGAGCTACACGCATACGTGGACACAAACTCTCCACGGGAAGATATGATTCTCTTTCATTAATATCCGTTCATGAGGGTCAGGAGGGAAATCTGTTGAATTTGGACACGGTTTACCTTGTGGACCAAGCGAACAAAAGACAATCAATTCAGAGGTCAACAATCCTGGTTGGCAAAGTGTCGCCTCTTGAGCACTACATAAGCTGTCGCAATCCGTCTTCACAATCCTCCACCGCGTTCTGGAAAACAATTCGTGGCTGCGCTTCAACTCCCCTGGCCAACCCTCCGTCCCAATGCAAACCCAAGACAACAAAACAATTAACACAACACATTCTTGTGTGTTCAGGTTATGCATGTAACCCCACAAATCCCTTTCCCATCCAGATTTGTATCTAACTAATCCAATCCTTCCTACAGTGTAATTTTTGTCAAGATATATAGTGATGTAATGGCATGAGTACGAATCACTTAAAGCGAGCTTGTTCGCCAAATTGTTTTCACAATCAATAGAGTTTATGGAAGCTCGACACTTGTCAGCAACTTCTACTAACAGGCACATTGAACTAGATCAAATGTATAATTTACTAAAGCGCATGAATTGAATGAAAAGGTTAGTATCAAACTTCTGAAATCTGTAGCAATCGGGACCTTCTCAAGGTCACGGTGTCTGGCAGCATTTCCAGGTAAGGGGCACCTCAAAGCCATATCACTAAGATCAGCAACATTGCCAAAATTTGTAACGTTGCTGGTTCAAGGTCGTAGCCATAGCAGCATCCATAGTGGTCTTTGTAGCATGCACTGGGACAGCGATTTTCAAAGGGGTTGCGCGACAGACCTGGAAAGTACAGAAACAGAAAAACCAACGTGAATCAAAGTCCAGCAAACGTATCAGCTAGCATCAACATTTACAGAACGAAATCTTTGTGGCGGTTTACAGCACTCTCTACAACTTACTCTAGAAGTCGAGGTAAAATCTAGGGCTGCAACATTATGAATACCTTTGAGCATAGGGATCCAGTGGCTAGGCACTGATGATGTCAGCTCGGCTGGTGTAAAATGTTTGCGATGTGAACACCAAAGTCAGCGCTCACAAAACGTCGAAAATGTAATTAAATTGTTCATTCAATGAAAAGCTGTTTATCTTCTAAATTATAGTGTAATGGGAAAAGCAGTGAACCTCGTGGAATACCAGAGGTGTAGCTTCTAACCGTTGTAGCAAATGCCTTGTCTTTGATCTACACCACAGTTGTGGTCGAAACTACACACGTGTGAATCAGTACCACCGACAAAGAATAGATTTTTTAATGACATGCTTGGCGCATTTGTAGTGGGATACGTTTTTCATAGCCTTTATGGCCCATTGCACGGAGTGGGAGAGTACCGATAATTGTGACCTGAAATTCCAATTGGCATAGAACCACACAGGGCCTCATTAAGTCAAGTGGGGTAACGAGCCGGGCTACAGCGAATTACCATCTACCACTAAATTGATGGATGGATCTGGGATTCAGACCTCTGACGCCTTTGATAACAGACGCTTAATCCGTTTGGCCGGTGGTGGCTAAGTTCATTAAGTACCTTTCACCCGGAAAGAGGTTCAAGGATGTGATCCGCCGGCTATTTTGATAATAAACAGCTGTTTTGCTATCACTTGGCTCGTTAACACATTTGACCATTTGAGACCTCATTTAGTTCTGTATCGCTCCGGATTTCGTAGTCATACTTGCCGGTCTTCCTCGATGAAATCGGCCTCAGAGGCAATGGGCCATACCCGTTCCATTGAACGTATGTATAAAGCGTGAAAATGGTCGAGGTGTTTTGGTCGATTACGTTCGTCAAATGCATTTTGATGGCGCGGAAACTCCATTCTCACGGTGGTGCATTTTTTCTCTAGAGCCGAAACTTTTGGATCAGCTAAGTTAACCACTGCCTCAGATGTTGGAGTTCTACAACTTCTCACGACACCAAGAGTTTCAAACAATTTAAGCACTGTTAACATGCAAGCAATGACCTTATACTTTCCAAATTTCTTTTTATGACCGTTGTCTCGATCAGTCTACAAAGATCTTTCGATGTATCAGACGGTCATGGAAGATGTAGGCTAGTGGAACTAAAAGTGTTGATATTCACTAAATCCTTAGTCCGGGTAACATATTGATTACGGTCCTTGAATCAATCGTTGATTTCGAATTCGAATCCCAAAATGTGCATGGTAAATATGTGGTACTGGCAATCCTTTGCAGTGACGAAACTGCGATACGGTATTTTTCTGATCATTATCAATGAGCTGCGCGGTGATATCTCCACTCTGCTTTTCTTCTGCTTCGTGTATTTTTTTTTTAATTTCTCATTAGCTCCACCCATCGGTGTGTTGACCGAGTCTCAGGGGTCAAAGAACGAACTGACTCGTGCGCTATCCATTGCCAATATGTCAGACGCTTCTATGGGTCGCTTCTCTGCCCCGCTAGACACACGAAAGATTTCCAAGAAGACGGAGTAAGAATCTTTGTGGTTGTTGTGGTTTTCGTTGTTCTTGTTTTTACCGTTGCATATTTATACGGCCCGTATGGGATGCGAGTTTCATGGTTCAAGCTATTTCGTATATCAAGCAAACACTATGCGATTTTGCGGATCTTCTAAAATACAGAACATGTGATATTTTTAGTTCGTTGGTAAAGGCTCGATATAAAGCGCGGTTTGCGAAAACATCGAACTTATTTCGACTCGTTTGCAGTTAGTCCTGTTAGCTTAATTTTTTGTTGATATTATGTTTCGATGGAATGATTGACCATACTATATTAACGACCGATTCGCCGTAGAAGACTAGTTTGACCTACTGGGTACAGTACTGGTCAATGCATTCTTACCCCTTCCTCCATGTCATGGACTGACAATGTTGACTTAGTTTTCCATCCATTGCCTGCGTCGAATGAAAACAAACACTCAGACAAACAACCTGCGACTATGAGCAACACATGCTCAAAAACCCCTTGGATTTATTCAATTTCCAGTCACGTTCGATCGGCCGAGCCGCGTAACGGAATTCTTTGTGTTTCATCCAAGATAACTGTTGCCACAGTCAAGCAATACTACAAGAACATCATCTCGGTGTTTAAACATTGACTTTCTTCGCACAGTCTATTTCTTTGTCGAGTACCGGCGTTTCTCTGTTCCGATTACTGCTCTCCAGTAGGCTGATCTTATCTCTAGATCATCATCGTTCGTCCCCACTATCTCAGGTGAAAACAAACAGAGCCACTTGGCGTACAGAATATCTCGTTTATCGAGTAAAATCATCACATATTTATGGTTCTGTCTGCTTGTAATATTGAGCATGTGCGACTGCCATCAGTTCATCGGTTGGCCTGGGTAGCGCTTCGATTGGTGCATCCTGTTCGACGCATTTTGCGTGATGCAGTTCATAGCGTTTTCTGTCCAATTCGGACCGCTCATCCTGATTCGTTGGCTCACTTCACGTTATGGTGTCCTCGGCTTACATATCCGCACTCTTGCCTTCCCATCACTCCATTATGTGGGTTCAACGCTGGTGGCTGATGGGATAGCGCGGATTCATCATGATCTTGCTTTCTGCGTTTTCTCGCTGTCTGGCAGGACTGGGTTATATTTACGCCCGTGCGTTGGTCATGATTTGTCTGGCACGGTCCAGCGTCGTACAACCACCGATAACTAATGAAACAGCTCTGTCGGACTCAAGCGCAAAGCCAATTACAATACTACTCCCTCACATCTGTATAGCTGGACCGACCTTATTGCGGGCTTGTAAACTCGACCTTCGACCAGTAACTCGATGTCACACCGATGCCTCAGATTGGTAAGTGCTAATCGTAGATACTTCATCCGGCATATGACCACCTGGCGAGACACAACTACCCAAGTAACTGAATCTGTCCACCTCATCCAGTTGTTCCCTGTGAGGAAAAGATTCGGCTTTGAGACAATCCAGTCCTGCAACGATATTTTACATTTCGAAGGCGCAAAACATACACAAATACATACCTACACTATCTTTGAAGTCACCGAGATAAGGTTTACAGCTTTCTTGATTTGTCACTCAATGGCAAAACATCGTCCGCTTATTCTAAGTCAGACAGTTTCCCATCTGAGCGAATATCAATTCCATTGTTCTAACATGAGAATTGGGCGATTCCCATGGTTATCTACGTTACGAAGTTGAAAAGTGTGGGTGGAAGCGGTCATCCTTGAAGAACACCATTTCTAATGGGGAACTTCAGTAAAAGTTTACCACTTACTGCTAGGTTTAATACGATTGAATGTACGATTGGGTTGTGGTAAAATCGATCCGGTCGTAGTCGAAAATTTGAGAATTTTTCGATCGTGGTATTTCTGTTATGACTTATTGAGGAGTTTCTAGATGTTTGCCGCCATTTTATCCCAACCAAGAGATCCAATGCGCAAATACATAAGTTACCTACCTCTAGGCGGACGAACCTCGAACGAATATGGGCAGTTTGCACGGCAGACCAGACCGTATAATGCAAGACTTTTAGTGTTTTTTATATGAACTTTAAACATGCATTTCTCTCGGGTTGTCTATATTTTAGCTGAGACAAGTAACATTAGTTTTCTTGGCACCGTTTATCATGGGTCACGTGTTGCGTATGTCGAACACTCGCCTACCATACCGTGCCCTGTTTTGGGTTCTTCCCAAGGAATAGAAGAAGCCATATGGAGGCCAACAGATGACGTGGCAACATGGAATGAGAAAATGTACAGCGAACTAAGGTAAAGTAGGTGTCTCACGCCTTCGTGGTTGGGGTCCGAAAGACTCGTCAACTAGCTGGCTGGAGACACTGAAGGATATGCCAGTAAATTGCGAACGGTGGCGATCGTGTTGTCATTTTCTATCGACTCAGAATGATTGAAAGCACGTGCGTTTGTACAGTTAGACTGTGTTCCATGTGTTGGCTATAGCAACGTCTTATCTTTTCCCACCTGTTTAGGTCCACCCCTGTTCACTTTGGATATTTATTCTTTTTACAGAAACATGTAACTCTGGGGAAAGGCAGCGGTCAGTGAGGCTTGCCTTGCTGTTTACTGCTGAACGATGATGATGGTGATGCCTGTTTATCGTGCAGCGTATAGTAATCAGCATGTTCTAATCACTGGTCAGCTTGGACATCGGAATGAGTTTGTTCACTTGTACAAGTAATACTTCAGTTTAGATAACCGGGTAGTATGACGCCCACTGACGAACCATAGAGTCTGTTGAACAGCCGATTATGTGGAACTAGTGGGTAGATGAGCTATCATGTGTCAAAAATTCTACACAAGGTTTCTCTTTGTTTTCCTTTTTTCCCCCACAATGTTTTCTTTCGTCATGGTTCCGATGACACGTGATCTATACACAGATGTATTTTAATGTTTGATATGCGGCTTCGGTCCGTCTGCATCCTTTGATGAGTCCGAATGATTCGCTTCAATCCAGTGCGATTTCGATTGAGGTCTTGTTTTCAGAATTGCCTGTTTTCAAGTATCCTATTTGGGCCATGAATTTAGTCACAACACCCTGGGTTGCAACTGGTTCGACCACAAATATGAAACTACATTGCTGTCACGTTCGTAAGTGATTTAGAATTATCTATAGGACAAGATGGTTAGATAACTTGAATTGATTTTCAGGATCACCCAGTCACTGACCCAATCCGCCAGTCTAACATCCATTCACTTTCTTCCAGCTCTGTGTTTTTATCCGAACTGAGAAAATTCCCATGTAAATGAGTTTAGCGAAATTGTTGTTCTGCGGCACGTTGCGTTCTATCTTTTCCAAATCAATATACGTTGACCGTTCCTGTTTGATATTGATCCCACTGACCGTTGATTTCATCTCCGCTTTCTATTGCAAGGCAAAAAGTGAAGGAGCGCATGAAATTGAGTCAGGTGGTCGATGCACGTTCAGTGCAAGATTTGAAACGGCAAAAGCAACATTTGAAGAGTAAAAAGAAAAACAAGAACAAAATCGCAAAAAGGAAACCGATGAAAAAGAAGGGCTCACGTACCGGGAATAAGAAGTCGTGAATCACAGACCAATGTGGTGATAATGGGCCAGTGTGCAAACTGTACAGTTTTCATGGTACTCTGATTTGTGGATAACAAACAAATTCTGCACGCCAAACGCATACCAATTCTTGTTCTTTCTCCTTTGTTGTTGTTGTTGTTATTGTTGTTGAATCGTTATCAAGTCGATGCGGAAAACAAGAAGACATTTGGCCAATCGGATCAGCGTCATTATAATCTCATAACAGTGCCAATCCTAGACCACCCTGTTGGTTGGAAGCGCAAGTTACATTTGTCTCTCAGTCACCAACCAATTGAGGCTGATGGAAGTAAATTGAACAAAATGGAAGGCGAATGGGTTCGTATTAAAGTGAGAAAACGCGATGACTCGTGAGTCTATTCATTGTTGAAGATAAAGGCAGACTGACTAATGGGATTGGAACCAGAAAATTATGGGATAACAAATCCGGTCACCATGGGTCACTGCCTTGGCTCCCTCTCCAACATCTTGCACATTTATGGAATAATGGAAAAAAGAAAATTTAAATGGATTAGTATTAACATTATAAGCAGTCTTGCCATCGGATCGACTTTCGTCCACATGTTCGATAAGGATCCTACAAATCTACTTGAAAAACGGTAAACATTAGACATTGAACAAATCTCATCTGACGCTGTTCATAGATAGAGGCCCGGAGAAGCAGTGAAATTCCGGTTCTTCTGATTCGGAGTCGATTTGGGCTAGCAACTCAGTCGAATAAATGAGTAGAAGCGTAACTGATACAAGCAGATTGGCTTTCACTCAGTTATTTCCCGCTGTTTTACGATCGGGTTCTTGATAGAGCTAAAAGCTTTGTCTGAGAACCCTAATGGTTTTCGTACTTAGTGACTGGACTCCGTAGCTATGAGGGCATGGTAATTTAATCGAAATTACGCTTGATTCTAATAGAACTGCCTCATTGGTTGTCGGTGCATGCACGATGAGGGGCCGTGCCATACAAATTACGATCAATACTCAGCTTTGGGTGTAATCCTATCCTGCCAGATAGCGGGCGAATGCAGACGAGACAAGCTGAGTCAGCCCATCAGCCACCAGCTGACATAATGGCAGGAATGCGGATATGCAGACTGAGAAGGTCGTATCGTGAGTTGTGCTCAGTAATCAGGATAAACGGTCCTGATTCATGGAGAAAATACCATGAACTAAATCGGTTGAAATGTGCTGAAAATGACGGACCAATCAAAGCCGTACCCAGACAATCGACGAAATAATGATAGTCGCACAGACGTAAATATACAAACAAAGTAGCCTGTAAATATGTGATGTTTTCACTTATTGGAACGAAATTTTGTGCTGGTTGGCTTTGGTCGTTCTTACTTTAGCTAGTGAAAACGGACGATATGAATCTGGGGCTAGGATTGGTTAACTGGAGAGCAGAAATCGGAACAGTGACTAGCCGTTGCTCGGCCGTGGCAGTACCCACTTACTGTGTGCTATAATTTACGCAATCACAAGTCCAGACTGCATTGGTCGTCGCGCAGGATAATCCTGTTGGCACTGCTCATTACATCGAACGGGGCAGGTGGTGACAAGTATGGCAATGCTCATAATTCCGTCTCTCTTATTCAACCTGTATCTTTTGTCCGCGGTCGCTTATTTTTGCACCATTTTTCTTTCTCTAGTGCTCTCACTGATAGCGCATGTGCGATGCTTGTAACGATTGATTGTCAAATAGCATCCCAGTTAGTTTTCAGTCTCGCAACTCACATTTCCTCAAGCCCTGTTAGCCTCTGAATTTCGGCTCATTTACCGTACCTCCTCTCACACTGGCCGGCCGAGGGGCATGCCGGACGCTCACAATGGACTCATTGGCGGTTTGTAGCCGTGGCGTTTGTGGGACTGCCATAGATGGTGACTAATCTAGTGTTTTTGATGTTGCAGATTCTAATTCTGTTATTGTTTTTCTACAATAACCCATGCTTTTCGAGGTATTTTGAGATTGACGTTATTTCAAATATTGCGCGGTTGAAAAGTTTTGTATGGCCTCAAAAAGACTCATCATACCTTGTCCTGTGATTGGTTTCTACGCCTATCGACCAAGACTACCCCACAAAACTATATAAACGACAGAGGTCCCTTGACTTCTGACTTGTATTGGAGGGTCACCAATAAACGCGCGATCGTGTTCTGTGTTCGTCTTCTCTCTTTCGCTAGCGGGTTGCGTTTGCAGTTCAAATTCCACACTCTTTCTGTGTGACTGCCCACTCTTCGTTGTGCGACTACGGGGCCTGAAGGCCCAAGCCCGAGTTATTGTCTCCGACCTCAGTGTGTGTTATTGTCTTGTTATACCACAGGCGTTGTGTTCTTGTCCTACTATGTGACGCCTAGTGCTGACGTTTGTGCTTCGGTGTTGCGTGTTGATCAGTCTCAAGGAAATGCAACAGGAACGCAAAATCTAGGTTGGAACAGTGTGATTCAGCTAACCGCAGCGTATTTCCTACGCATTTCAAAATACAAAACAGTTAGAAATGCAGGTCGAAATGGTGTGGGTGTAATCTTGATTTACAGCGTTGTACCTGACGTCTCAAATTGGATCCCAACCAATAGTTGTGTTTGCGTCACAACATTTGAGAGCTCAGTTGACGTTTGAAAAGGTAGATGTGCTTAGTGTAACCCATTTGTCGTCCCGGCAGCATTGGCACGCAGAATTTCGGGTTTTCTGATGAACATGCCACTCACGTACTCAGTAGCAAAGTCTGACATTGTGAGACTAGGGAAATTCAGTGCATCAGAAAATGGTTCAAGTGGGTGTGGTGCTTTACCTGTTAGGCCCACAGGAGGTAGACTTTTCCAGTTTTGCGGAGAGAATCGGTTGTTCCTGCTTAGTATGTTCGTCAAAATTGTTGAATCGTAGTAACCTGAAAAGTGGAAGAAGAAGCTAATTCAGATAATAGTCAGAAACTGATTGAACTCATGCGTGATACCGGTAGAAAACGAGCTTTGGCTAACAAAACATGTGCGAGAGAAATGGAGAACCTATTCACGACAGATGGTAAATACTCGATCATTGGGCTGCATAGTTCAAGGAGCAGCTTAACTGACGGACGAACTTCCCCTTGGTTCTGTTCACGTCAGATTAAGTTGACTTGTTCAGTGTAGTTACTCCGGTTCTTTGGGGCCAATCCATGGTTGTACAGAAAGTAGTACCCAGTGATTATTATAATCATCGTGGGGTCAGATTAATTCCAACGGTTACGGAAGCACTAGTCTCGATATTGTTGTGCCAGCTGATACCGATTCGCGAAAGTAACGTCTGCGAACAACAGGCCGGGTCCTGCCCAAGTCGAGCTCGCCAGGTATTTGAGAGGCACGGTCCATACTGTGGCCCAACAACCATAGTTTTCCTGGACTTCGAGTGTGCCTTCCAATCAGCGCACTGAACAATGCTCCTCACCGGGAAGATGTCCCAGTATGCGAGCACTGTACTCGCATACTTCTGGTTGCTTAAGGGTGATGGTGAACTGTTACGTCCTTTCGGTGTTCGATAAGGTGTCCCACGTCTCCATCCTTGTTTACCTTAGTCATGGACAAGGTAATGAAAGGTGTTTTAGGAGGTCTTCAGGATGTAAACGTCCAAATGGCAAATGGGGAGAAGCCATGTGGCCTAAATTACTCCGACGATGTGAGCTTGTTAGAATCTACAGAACATGCGCAACATGCACTGGGTGGACTCACGAGGGTTGTTCTCTCTCTAGTCAGTACGTGCTTTGCTTTGTATCTTCAATACAAAATGTTGTTACAAGGATGGACCACACGGAAGTTGATGCTGGATGGACATCAACTACCGATTGTCGACCGTTTCACTTAGCTCAGCGGCTGCCTCACCAAAGAGGGGAGCATGGTATCAGAAATGAGCATGCGTATATCCGTGGTTCGAGTGGCTTACGTTAGACTGAAACACGGATGTTGTTGACTTGATATTTTGGTTGAACTTAAGTGCCTACTGTATCGCAATATCCCCATTTGTTTTGTATGGTTGCGATACATGGGGCTTGTATGCTGACTGTGTTCGTCGCTTAGATGTTTTTGATCATCAGTGTTTGTGTAGTATCGGTAGAATTGGATGAAATGATCGCGTGAGTAATGTGCAGCTTAAGACTCTAGTATCAGGTATCCATTCAGAGAATACATCACAGCTTATCCAGCTAAGTGGGCTTTTTTGGTTAGGTCACGTGTTAATTTTGACCCGCACTCCGCTGCCATATCATATTCTGTTTTCGGTTCTTCTCGAATTGGAAGAAGCCACGTGGAGGTCAACAAATGACGGGTAGCGTAGAATGATAAAATGTACGGCCAACTTAAGCAAAGTAGCTGTCTGTCGTCTCTGCGGTTGGAGTGCAAAAGATCCGTCAGTCAGTCGGCAGGTGACATAAGAATAAGGCAGTGAATCCGGAACTATGGCAAACGTATCACCAAAACGATTGATAGGAGTGTTTTTGGGTCTTGACCAATGAGTTTGGCATTTGGATCGCAAACAGAACATTATCAATCGAGGTGATGTCGTTAACTCGGCTGCCACAGAATTAAGCGCGATTTGGGCGTCAAGCTCAGCGACGAAGAACCGCAGACCAGCAACGTAATGTACGACCAAAACTGATTTGGAAAATTACGCGCTTGTACAACCAGGATAGATTCCATATCTTGGCTATTGCGGTAAGCCGTCCCGCCTGGCCTCCACGAACTCACTGTGCCATGTTGGGAAAAGCAGAGGTGGGTTTTCTTCGGTCTGCTGCTCAACGTTTTATGGTGATGTTTCATGTTGCTTTGTTACTCTGAACCTGATAAGTCTTGAGTAAACTGTGAATTGTTCTACATGCTATTCAGTTTTTCGCAGCTGTTTTTGAAGGGACACTGAAAAATCCTTTTCATATGACTACCACAAGTTTTGCTCTGGTTAGGTTATCGTTGATATGAATCTATTGAGGGGACTGTCTGCACTTACAAATCAGCTAATCATGCATGACACAAGTTACGAGTATTTTGTTCATATGATGAACTCCTTTGTGGATTTCCTCCAGTACATCCTGTTTTTTTCGAGCCCTGACACATTCAACAAAATAAGCCGACCGCCAAAATAAAAGCCTGGTAAATTTGAAATCGCTCCTTCTTTGGATTCAATGGATGCTTCAAATCAGCGAACGTGGAAAGTTTTCCAGATTTATTCATCGTGTCCTGCAGAAGGAAACAAGATTCACTATTTATGCTTCCACTAGTTCGAAAAATTTCTAATTGTGTTCGTAACAATGTTACTTTCGTGTTTCGGTTTGACAGCTTTTCTGCACCTAAAATTTGCTGCCGTTTAAGTTTGTTCTTAAAATTGGTACCCACATTGATCTGCTCGAAACTCGATTGCGAATCTGTTACCTCTATAGTTGCTCGAAGACGAATTTAATTGCCGTGAACTCTGTGATAGACTTTAATTTTCAAGTTACCCAAGTAACTGATGATGGTCGAGGGGGCGGACTTTCGGTGTGAATGATGCGGATTCGATTCCCATCTCGACTGATCACTATCTTGTTTGGCGGTCCCCAGTAGGTTGGAACTAACTCTTTGAGCTAGTCGCTTACTCCGGGTCTGGGTGTTTTTTTCCACACAAAAAAATGCGTCCAACTGTGCCAAAGCGGGGTGGGGTGTGGCAGGCAAGCATTGTACAGATTGAGTATAGCACCGGTGTTACAAATAAGAATGACGTTATTGTTTACTACTGTCGATCGATTTGACGTGGGTGTGGACTTAACAGTTGAAATGTATGTTTTTTGACAACTATTTCATATCACCTCATCTCTCGGTCTATTGGCCTCTGTATTTGTCATCCGAAATAGCGTTGAAAAATTCATTTTGTACTCGCGATTTGCGGAAGCTGAAATCCTGTCGCTTGCCAATTTTATCCGGACTTCTATGGGCGTACTAGTTTTCTCTCATCATATTTCATCCAATTGCTTGTCGGTATTATTATCCATTGATTCCATCCACTTGGCAATAAGTTTGGCATGGATTTTGTTTCTGTCGGAAATTTCATATATTTATTCCCGTAGTATTCGGATGCACACAATAAATGCAAAATCGTTGTGCCCCCCGGGTCCTTGACTTCAGTTAAAAGTGGTACAATGTATCACTCTTGGTGTAAGAATGACTCAAAGGTTTCAATACTGATTCTGATCAGGAGTTGTCCAGGTGACAGACTGGATGTAGTTCACCGACTGCCAGTGTTTGGCCACTAGCGTCTTTGTAGTATCGCTCGAATATGGTGGGACAATCGTGTTAGTAATTCACAGGTGAGAAGTACGGATTTAAGTCATAGGGCTCAGCCGACCGAACGAGATCTAAAACTGACTAGATTAAGATAGTTGGGCCGTGTGTTACACGTTCGCAGACCTACACTGGCTCTAGTGGTTGGTAGACGTGTCGAAAGGACACGAGGACCCTATCCAGTAGAGTATGACGAGTAGGTCGAATAACACGAGTGTGTTGAGGATCTCTAAAACCTCCCGTGACGTGTTGGTCGGAAAATTTAGGCGATATTGGCTCAAAGGCGTGCTCGGTGGATTTATTTGATTCAAGAGGCTTCATCTTCCAAATAGTTCTTATGTTATAGGAGCTTGTAATTGTTATTTTTTCGGATTGAGGTGCGAGGAATTGGCAACTGAATCCAGAGCACATTAGTGCTAGGCGAATGGTTGTAAAAAGCAGCACCTTCTGATCGTAGTTGGTCACGATTGCCTAGCTCAGAGTTGCTTGTTTAAATTTAATGAAAATCGAACTTCTCCGTGACCCCTAAAACTTGGTCGGGTAGTGAAATTTTGCAAATTCACCCAAGTAGCATGATCTTTCTGTAGCAATTTACTTGTAATTTACAGCGTTGCACAGCTTACTGACAAATAGTTCCAGTAGTGCGTCCGGGATAACAAATTTCCGGAGGTGACCTAGCAACCACCAGGGATGTTAACTGTTCCTTAGTGCGAACCGACGGAAAGGGCAACATACCAGGAGTTGAAATGCTTTCACAATTTTTCAGAAAGCACCTCTCACGTAAACGATATGCTTATTGTGTGGGTCACTTTTTCCATTACACTCTAGACCTCGAGTGAAACGGGCAACGAGATAGGTCGGTGGAGCTAGATTTTCAACCATCCACGAGCGGAGTAGCCAAAATGTTGGATTCTAATTGCATAGCCCAACTGATAATTTAGCGAGCAAACAAACACCATTTTCTACTCTGTGATACCATAAACTTCAGACCGGCTTCTTAACACAAGGCTACAATGATCGGATAATTTATGTATCTTGGTAAGGAAGTTTGTAGTCAAACACGGTCATTGCCAGGTCGCTGCAACCTACACGAGGCCGTTCGGCGTGTAGTTCTTACTTCAAATCAACACCAAGTACTGCTTTATTCGAAAAAATGTCCGCCGACCTATAAATGCGCATGTTTACCCTAAATTGTTCTAACTAAAAGCAAACGAATCGGATATTTATTTGGCTGCAGATTTTACCCTACCAGTTGGGCAACCTTCGTCGTTTCTGTCCAACCCAGTCGAATCAAGTCAACTGACAAGACATTCCGCTTTCTATGCTTTATATTTAAAGCTCGATTTATCAGTTTTTATTTAGCATTATCAATGCCCGGTTTGCTTGGTACATGCATACTTTTGTTGAGCATTACATTTTGACAACTAATCTGATCCGGTTCTTCGTCTGCTTCTTCAATCTTCTGAGTCGTGTTTTAGCGCATTATTTGCATTTGGTTCAGGGAGTTTTGTTATTAACTTGTTTTGTCACAACCGTGAACTTGTATTTTTTTTTGCTGGTTGGAATGAATGTTCACATGACAGTGTTTACACCGATTTTATTGTTAAACAGTTTTTTTTTCGGCCCATATCAGAAACCGTGTAGGGTGATAAAATCCAGTAAGTAGGTTTTCGTGAGGTTCTAATCACTGAGCCTCGCGTTTAGGTCTCAAACGCATCAGCACCAGTCGACGTGACGTCGTCAGTGTGCACGTTCAGTGAATTACCACACTTGATCTGTGACCAGATGCTTAGCACGGATAATGTGACCGTTCCAGCCGTGTCATTACTCCCATTTCGAGTATGCAAATAGTTGATCACTCACTTTCATAGATATTTCCGTGTCGACAAATCGGTTTGATGAGAGAACAGAAGAAAACGTAATAGAGAAGGTCATTGGTACAGGCTGCCACAAATGGTGCATCGATCGAACTGGGAAAATGATACCCACTCACCCCCACGAATACAACCGCGTTGGGAGAAATCATAAACTACCCTCCTTCATATTGGTCCATGAGGATCAAGGGCACAAATTCACTCTGGATGAATTCAAAGTCATGAATCAAATAGTCAAGAGATAAGTAACGGAATTTTTAGGAGCGTGTCGCTTTTCAAATCGATAAATCAATAGACGTATGGAATTAAACCAAGTGTAGAGTCGGATGGAGGGAAAGCCGAAAATCGTATCAGATAGGCCTACAGTTTAACGGAATTCCTTGTACGAAAGGAAAACACTGATAAGCGACGAGGCCAAAACAAACGTCAGTCTTCTAGGATCTGAGGACAGGTAGAACAAGAGTCGTGGAAGACGTTCCACGTCAAAACTCATGACAAATCTATTAATATATATTTCCTCCACTGCGCGCGCACATTGAGAATATGTGGTTGACTGGCGTTGAAACCTTTGAGAGCTGGACAAAATTTTCAGTGATCAGAACCTGAAAGTCATCAATCGGACCAACTAAAGTTCTCGAAATCAATATGTAAGTAACTAAGTGGGTGACTGATTAAGCAATTAAAGATTGAATAGCTAAGTAACTAAATAAGGATGCAACCAAGTGAATAATTTAGTAAGGAGGAATGTAAGTAAGCTAATAGACCAGTGAAACAGTAAGTAGTTAATTAGATTGGCTATTGAATAGAATTCAAAATCTTTTAATTAGCCATTATCTTCGCTTGCTGATAATTCGTGTCAGTAGGCGTTACCGACGTCACCGTCGTATGGTGATTAAATTATTGGAACTTCGAAACAGAACACTTCAACTGAGTTTTAGATTTTTAACAGCGCTTATTAGTCAACATCACCGCGGAACTGGTGGTGACAGGATGCGTGCTGACGCATTTCTACGGCGCTGAGCTATGAGGTCACGCCAAACGATGTTTGGACATTTCACCTACAAACTAATAGTTAGAAGCTCATATTACGTAAACACGTAAGATTCCCCTGTGAATTAACCAGCATTAAATGACTGGAATACACAAACTTGGGTTCGAATCCAACTAAAGTCGACGATTTTTCACATTTGGGTCAACTGTATATATTTCTCTTCAATCCAAATGACATTACGATCAATAACCATTCTTTAATCATTGACGGTGTCCACAGAACTGATACCTGCTCCTGATAACATCACCGAATCGTGTGCAACTCAAGGTCCCCAAATCCATAATCGAGTAAAGTTAATCAATGGCCTAATGAGCTGTTAGCAGTTAATCAACTGTCTGAAACGTAGACGACTAGTCCGTTATCAATACTGCTCTAACCGAATCAGCGAAAACCGGTCAAACACTCGTTAGCAGTTTTCCCAATCAAAACAGCAAGTCAGCGCGCCAACGGGACTATTTGAGCGAATCCCGCTAATAATCAGTCTACAGGAGACTGTTAAACTCTAGCTGCAAACCAACCAGGGACGACGGACGAAGCGCATAGCCAAACGCCTTGTACAAGTGAGGTGTACTGACCACCCGGGATGAGCAATCAGCTACCGGCCTCCAGTGTATTACGTGGCCCTCAGATCGTCCTGCTGCTCTTCGGGTTGGTCTATTTGGTCAAATATTCAGAGTAAGGCTTTCTTTTAGTCACCCTTCTTTTTTGGTTTTGGCAACGGGTAATATGCACCCCTCAGTGGAGTGATGGGATCCCGGTGAATAGCCGACCACATAGACATGATGAATGGAATAGTTAGCACGTGGTGTGGGATGAAAAGAAGTGTACGAAAACTTCTGCGGATGTCGACAGGATCAATCATGCTTTCATCCATCCTTCCAATTATAACGCAGTCACATTTGGTCAGGGTGATGTTATGACAGCTACAAGATTTTCTAGAGATGTGCTCGACGTTCTGCGCACCACTAAAATTACCACAGGAGTTGGTCCTGACAGTCTCTCACCAGCTCTTTCAAGGCATGGTGTTGTGGCTCCGACCTATGCATTCACTTCTCTGATTAACTCATCATTAATCTCATCTTCCATCCCTGACTGTTGGAGACCCGTCACTATCATTCACATCCCTAAATGGATCAGTTCTATTGCTTTAGCAAAGCGTTTTCGCCCCATCGCCTTAGCATCTATTGGTCCTAAACAGACGGAGCGTGCTATAATTTGGCGCCTGCATTCTTCTATGTATCCCCCTCACCGCTCTTTTCAGTTTGCTTATAAACTCAGCAGATCCACCTTGGACGATGTCGCTTCATTCATTCACCACATTTGTAACCCTGTGGACCCCTGTGCGTTGCGCCTTCCTGGACTTTTCGTCCGCATTTGACTCAGTCCCACAATCTCTTCTACTTCACAAACTGGAAACATTTGGTTGTCCCAGTTTTCCCATTAACATGGCTGTCTGATTACTTTACTAACCAAACTCAGTGCAAACGAATGGACGGTAAAACTTCGAAGCGGTTGATTAACGGGTCATGCACGTATCACGGTATTGTTCTTTCACCTTATCTCTTCTCAGCAACTTATCATCTAGCTCACCCTGTCATCTGTTTTAGTATGCTGCCCTATCTCAGGCCGTTTCGAACACAACGGCAGGCTTCTACGACTTTGTGCAGACAATCGCTCATTCCCGTCTGTCACTCAATTCCAACACACTTCGCGTCGCACCGACATGACAATTTAATTCGACGAGTCAGATCTACCATATTCCAGTACGCTACCGTTGGCGCTGGGCCGTTCAGAAACTCTACATCTGAGGTACCGTGGACACGACCCTCGGACCAGGTTAACTGCTGTATGTCGTTGGAATAGTGTTTCCCGCAATACTGAATGTACGCTTGCGTAATTTGCGTCCAAGAGCCGTGTACAAAGTAGCTCAGATGTAGAGCGTCTGACGAGCAAGCGAATTTGGTAACTACTTTTAGCAATCAGAGTTTCCTGTTTTCGGTTGAAAACGGAAAAATTCTATGCAGCTCATCGGTTGCACGGTCAAAACGCAGGAAAAGTTTCGTACCAACGTGCAAAAGAAAATTCGTGATACAACGCGGTTGGAACATTGCACATTCAAAAGTAGACATGTTGGGATGAGCGCATCAAGGAGCAGTTTAGCTAGTCACGCGCTAATGTAGTTAGTTAGATACTAAGGGCGAGCTCAAGTCAATGGATGGGATAGCGCTATTCAGTGCTCCCCACCGAAATGGTATGCCAGCGAAGTTTGTAAACCCCACGCGAGCATTGCACGTGCGTACCTGTGTTCGCGCGAGTGTGTACAGCGAACCATCAAGTTCATTCGAAACGAATAGCGGTGTTCGACAACGGTGTCCCATCTCTACTATTGTTTACCTTTGTCATGGACGAACGGGTGCACGAGGCTTTATAAGATCTCAATGGTGTGGGAATCGAACTGGGAAATGGTGAGAAGCTGTGACCTAGATTACGCAGATGACATCATGTGCCTGTTCGAATCGGCGGACTATGCACAGCATGCATTGGACAGACTGTCGAGGTCTGTAGCTCGGTTCGGAATGTGCTGTGTGACTTCAGAGTGTGAAGTGCTATTGCAAGACTGGACGATAGTAGTCCCGACATTGATCGTTCATGGAGAGGGACTGACGATTGTGGACCGTGTGGAACGCGTCATCCACGTTTGTAATTGCTTGTCAAATGATGGTAACTCGACACTGGAGATGAACACACGTATATAGAAAGCTTGATCGGTACAAGCAGGGAATGAGGGCTTGTGGCATCTGCCTGATAATTTTTCGAAGTTGAATGATCGTGTGTATTGCGCGGTGGTCTGCTCATTTCTGCTCTTGAATGGTCACGAGACACGGAGTATGCGTGTTGGAGATGTTCGCCAATTGGAGGTTTTTGATAACCGTGGTCCACGTGGTGGAGCTGAGTAGACCATTCTGTTTGGGGTTTGGCCACGTGTTGCGTACGGCGAACTCTCGGCTACCATACATTGTCCCATTTTGCGTTCCTCCCACAGAGTGGATGAATGGAAGCCATGTGGAGGTCAGCAGATGACGTGGCAACGTGGAATAAGAAAACGTACAGCGAACTCAGTTAAAGTAGGTGTCTGCGGTCCTCCTGGTTGGGGTTTGAAAGACTCGTCATCTAGGTGGCTGAGTGCACTGAAGGATATGTCAGCGAATCATGAACAGTGCCGACTGTGTCATTATTTTCAATCGAATCAGAATGATTGGAATAGTGAATGTGTACAGTTAGACTGTGTTCCGTTTGTTTGTTACTGGAGCATTCTTATTTGTTCCCGTGTGTGTGGACGCCTTTCCTGTTCCTCTTGTATATTTAATCATTTATATTAACGTATCCCTGGAACACAGGTAGCGGTCAGTCAGGTCTACCCTGGTGTTTCATGCTGGAAATTGATAATGATGTTGGTGACGTATTCGATGATGCTTTTTCTTTGTGCAGCAATTCAGCTCGATCGGACAATTTTTTTCTTAAAACCAACCCAGCAAGTTTTGCACTACACACCACAACCGCTTGCTGTCAAATTATTCTTCGAACCTGCTGACCAAGTTCTAGTGTACCACGCGAAACCTCGTCAAGCATACGAAAATCGAGCACAATTTGTTTGTTAACTTTTTATAAGAAAATTTTGAGATGATCACTTTCTTGACATGTTAGTTCAGCATTTTTTTTCTCCATCCACATTCGCGTCTGTTCGAGGTAGTTTGGTCCATCCAATTCAAATTTTTCGGTACGGATACTGCCCGAAATAGTTACCTCTGGAATTGAAAAATGCGATTAGGAAGTTAGTCGTGACCTTGGAAGTAAGATTTAAACAAAAATACTGGATAGCTGAAAAGTGTTATCAATTTGTGTTGTCAAAGGGGCCTATCGTTGGATATGATGCAAAGACCCCACTTTTCAATAACTTGGTTCCATTTTTTTACAGTTATAAACATGAGATCGTATACACACACACTCGCGTGCAAATACGAGAACCGATTAGTCACTTGCCTGCTTTGGTTACCTGATTCAACTGAACGTTAGCTGAACAGCTGTCTTATTGACGAACTACCTGTTCTCATTTGTTCCCACAGTTGAGATTTTGGGCTCAAAACATACGGACAGCGTTGTGCCGGTAAGTACGAACCCAGATTGGAAGTTTTTCTCGATCGACTGAATGACAGTGCAAGTAGATTGGGGATGCTTTGTGCACCTTCAAAATGCAAAATCCTACTGCAGGACTGAACTCGTCCAAAGACAAATCTTATTCTTGCAAGGAAAGAATTGAGTTAAGGGAATGTTCGGATAGTTGTATTTCACTTGGTGGTTGTTTATCGGACATCTATTATGTAACATCCGTATATCCATTAAGGGTCGAGTATACGCAACAACAGTGAGATCCTTGTATTCGGTTCAAAGACATGGCCATCGAGGGCAAAAGCCATGTAAAGACTTTCGGTGTTTGATTATCGCGTTCTTTGTTTTACTGGAAGAGTATGGTGGAGGGATCGTCTCAGTCACTCAAGGTTTATGCGTATGATATCGAGCCCTAGGTTGAACTTTCAGAAGAGACATTGGATCCAAATAGATTAAGGCGGTTAAAAAATCGTGTTATGAATGTCCGAAGGTCCACCTCCAGGTTGTTCTGTCGTTGGAAGATAGATCAAGATGGTCGGTCGTTGTAGTGGAAGCGTGCGAAAATCGTCTCCAGTGGATTGCTTCAAGTGCAATAAGTTGGATTGCCCTTCTGGGGCCTTCCCGATCTCTCAAAGCATTGTTTAGAAGCCTCGGATGATATGTTTGAATGCTATACTCAGTGGTGCACTCCCATTCAAAACCTTTCTTCTTCTGTATATTTCTCCATCCTATTGCCTCGCCAGTGAACTTTCACGGTTTCTTGTTCATTTTTCCCAAAAGTAGATAGTGATGTAAGGTAGTAACCGACAGAAATGCACGTTTGTGCAAGATGAATGGTTGTAAAATTTGAAATGAACTCTCCTGTCAGGAATCAGTTTTATAGAATCACTTTGCAAACAACTCAACCAAGGGATCTATCACAAACAGAATTACCGGTTATGAGGGGTCACGGAACAGATAAGACTCGAGAGAAAGGGCAAGCCTGCATGATCAGTCGATGTTCATTTTACCCTATGTATTCAAAATCACCGGTTTTCCACCTACTTTCTAGTCTTTTCTGAATTTATTTACAAAACTCTAGGATGAATTAAACCAAAAAAGTACCCGCTTGTAAAAAATTGGCCTAGAATACTTTCAAAAACAAACAGACAAAACGAATCACTCACGGGGGATAGTATTTGCACACGGTGTAATACGCTCTTTCCCATGATTGGCCATTGGAAAATCTTATAGGGGAACATGTATTTCTCCAACATCCGACCGAGGTTGTCTTGGCCCAAACCATCTACGATGAGGTGGAAGTGAATGAACAAATCAACGAGGGGACTAAAAATTAAAACAAATTATTCAACAGATTTTTGTTCGTATGCAAACCAGTCACTAACTCTCATACTTTGGAACAAATGAGAAACAATTTGGACGTACTTGCGTGTAATGGCCGTAGTTATGGAAGTCGGTTGAACTAATCGGTTTGTACGTATACAGTAATTGCTCATCAAACCATTTCATCAGCGGGCTATCGTGTTGCGAGGGAAATGAAGGAAAAAAAGCAATATTTCAGAGACGTGACCAGAACAACAGAATGATGCTTTATTCACTTTGATCTGACCAATACGAGATTGAAACGCAAAAAACATAATACTTAAAACGTAGGAGGGAGTATGAGTAGGACTCAGAAGAACCGTCCGGTGAATGCGATAACGATCAAAAAAAGAGGTAATAAATAATGGGGTATTTACTCAAGACTCAAGCTAGTTCCAGCATAAAGATTTTCTCCCGATTCCTCGTGTTTGAAATAACATCTGAGAGACATTTCGTACGCTTTTCTCTCCAATGTGGTATTCCAAACCTGAAATAGAGATCCAAAAGCAAGACAAAAATAATAGACGTGTATTTCTTCAAAATGTTGCTGGACTGGCAGATCAAACTGTAATTGCACAACCAAGTTACCAAATTGTTCAGATTGCTGGATCTCGGTTGACTTGTTTTCATCCCGTTTCTGATCAGTCCACGATAATAATTGTGTCCATTCAAGTAATCGTCTCTCGTGTTGTATTCCCGTGGACCGGAATAATCCAAATTGTTTTGTAATGACTGAAATGTATGATGAAAAAAGTTGAGCAAGTCTGGGCATGGTCTTTATTGAATTGAACAACTACTCAGGCCAGTGCCTAGACCGACACACCAATAGTTACAACGAATGTGGTACTATTCAGTAACGTACAAGATTCGGCATACATTTTCCACCGGTTAGGACAAAATGATCAAAACACAAACTAGGTTTTGACTAAATTTATGAACATATAACGTACAACTCACCGGAGTCTTGGTCGATGTTGCTTTTGATCCCGCGGGCTGATTATCTACGCAGCAGCACTTCGCTAATGCATGATCAATTAGGGTAGTCATGAGGACAAAGAACAAGAAATCATAGAGCAACATGTTAGCTTTATTTCTCTTTCCCTTGTCCTATTTCTCTTGAGTCTAAGGGAATGAAGGATTGATTGCTGAATTAATATAAATCTGTTGAGTTTATATACCTTTCGAAATTCAGTGCAACGAATGAGGCGATCTTTGTGAGAAGAAATTCGCTGTTTTTGCAAAGTGCAACCCCACTGTGACGACAGTGATCGGCACAACTAGACAGCATCCGTGACACAGTGACATAAAGGTCAACGGCTTCTGTCTCCACTTCTCTTTACCATCCTCTCTCCCTCAGTGTTTATACCGGTTTGATGCATGTGTGTGTATGTATGTAAATGTATGTGTGCATGTGTGTGCATTTAGCGTTTTATCCGCTGGTACATTTGTCTGCTCTTTCGTGACAATGGAAGTGAGATTTTGGACAACAAATCAGTGCTATTTTTCATTTTTCGGTAACACTGTTCCACGTGAAACCGAAAGTGCACTACCTGGTATTGAAAAGTTGTACAAAATAAACGGGTCATAACTCGATAGGTGGTCGGATGAGGATTCAAAATTACAATTTTTGTTTTTGGCTAGCATCACAATATCGGGTTCATTTTCTACCTTGTAAGTACTCTGCATGTGCACACACACACACACACGCTAATTCACTGACAAGACCGGTATACTTGGTCTCAAATGCGGATCAAGAAAAAGGATTTCGGAGGCCCGAACCATTCTGAATTAAATCACACATCAATTCATCATGAAAACTATTCCAATGAACCATTTAGACGTTGTTTCTTTATGACATCTCTGAAGCATGAGTGCAACGACAAGGACAAACCCCACAACCAATAGGGCACACTAGGCGTGGGGAAAACGGATAGCTATGAACATGAAACCTGGAATGGCATAGAACCACCTAAGATCTCAAGTTTGACAGTGAGCCGGGCGACATTGAATTGTCATCCACTACTACCTAGAATCCCAATTTCGGATAGGAGTCTGTCTCATTTGAGAAGTGACCAGAGTTGGTGCAATTTGCAAGCTCTGAAATGGCAGAAGAATCATGCCGCATGAGAACTGCCAATTTCCCTGGAAAGTCGACCAACATTCAATAACCATTCTTCACGAGAATACTTTGAAATTCCGAATCAGTGTGCGTATGAGACAGTCTAAACAAAACACAGTATCTACGACAGGATCACACCATAATGGGCAGGAAGAGTCAGTATCCAATACCTCTACCGGGACATATATATATATATATATATATATGCATCCATGGGTGAGCAAGATTATTCTTCTCTCTTTCGTCGTTTTAACTTTTACTTCATTTACTAATTAAACAATATCGTTTTCGGATAGGAGGTCATGAACAATGGAAGGTTGCCAAATGCGAAGCTGACTGTTGGTGGAGCGATTCTACCCCACAATCTTCAGGCTGACGCAGACCGATGTGGAATGCTTCGTTATAGTGTGAACGGTCGAAGGACGTGCTAAGCAACGCGTCAAAAAATTGATCCAACATTTAGCTAAAATCTGGAACAGACGTGCGGATTGGATCAAAATGCAATGATAGTGCAAAATAAAATAGTCGGAACAAGTGTTGCATGTTGCTAGCTTCTTGTAGTATGAACTTCCCTCTTTATTCTAACAGAAGAGATACGAGAACTAGTTGGTATCGGCTTTGATCCTTCACTAGGCTGTTGGGTTTTGAATAGAAGAAGAAAATATTCGATCGTCCTATTTGCAAGACGAAAGTAAACGTAGGCCCAAGGAAATTGGATATAAATCACTGGATGTGAATTTCTTTCATTTTGTGAGGCTACTAACAAAATCCCAAAAAGTTTTGGAGGCATGGAACCAAACCAGTTGGGTCAGACGGCAAGCCTGATTTTACGCGCGGTTGAGAGCAAGTAAACTTTAGACAGTCGTGCGACAACCTATATTCAGATTCGTCATGATAGCAGAAGTTTATGGGCGCAAATTTCCAGGAACTCGCCTCAGGCACTGTGCCAATCGGTGTTCTAAACCGTTTTCAATCGGTATGTTCGGCCCCAACGTCTTCCGCTTTTTAAAATGAGTGCATCATGTTTTAGAGAGTAGGCTAAAAGAGATGGTTGGTTCATTGTCCCTCTTCAATTGTAACGTTAAATCCTGGGCTGAAAATTTTCCGTAGGTCAGATCAAAGAGATATTGTGCAAATTGATTGCTTATTGTGAATCAGATGACCGACTTCGCAATATGCGCTCATTATTTTTAACTTTTCATTCCTGTATCAATGAAGCAATGAACTGCATCACTTAGATTTCGGAGTTCGTGGCCAAGTTGGAAATGCAAAGTGGAAAAGTTGTCCAGCCGACGGAGGATTCAAACCCCCTACTTTCCTGGCTGGAACACTGCAATTTTGAAATTTCGACCAGTTCTAAGAACAGGAAATAAGGAAGGTCGTAGATACTAATAATAATAATAATAATAATAATAATAATAATAATAATAAAGCAGTCATTAGCTGACAAGTATGTACCCATCTTGGTTCATGATCCTAAAGGTGCAGCAACGTGGGATAAATGCTACGAGACTAAAAATTACACGATAGTAGTGTCACTAGTTTCTGGCATTGATCCGGCAAGCAATTTTATGTTTAATTTGACTTAGTATACGCATTTCTCTGCGATGTATTCCACACGCTGTTTTGTTCTTCACCATGTTAGTACTTAGTGCCTTTCTTCGTCAAAATAGATAGCAATTCAGTTGAGGATGAAGAACGATAGAGTTCCAGTGGATTTCCAGAAGACACTTTGAGATCAAATGCACCGTGTGTTTAGGTTTGACTACACAGTTAGACAGATTGCTATTTCTAAGATGAATGAGATCAGAAAGGATTTGCTGTTCGAATTTTCTACTTCTCATCATCGACATTATCATCAATTTCCAGCACCAAACACCAGGGTAGACCTGACTGACCGCTACCTGTGTTCCAGGGATACGTTAATATAAATGATTAAATATACAAGAGGAACAGGAAAGGCGTTCACACACACGGGAACAAATAAGAATGCTCCAGTAACAAACAAACGGAACACAGTCTAACTGTACACATTCACTATTCCAATCATTCTGATTCGATTGAAAATAATGACACAGTCGGCACTGTTCATGATTCGCTGACATATCCTTCAGTGCACTCAGCCACCTAGATGACGAGTCTTTCAAACCCCAACCACGAAGGTTAGTGTTGTTTATTTTCTAACGAAATCGGTACAGCCATATATGAGGAGATGGGCCACGTCTGTCATGTGTTTGAAGAAGGTTTTTTCGAAGAATCTAGTCTCATTCGGTGCGGTTCGTACATCTGGTCGTCTGCAAGATGATGTGCAAAACATCGAGTTACTTTCTTTTCAGTAGTAAATATTCTGTCTTGATCTCCTAAATGAATCGCGCGCGAATTCTAGAAGTAAAACAAGGTATTCTTCTCAAACGTTTTCCGTTAACTACAATCAACAGCGACTGAGCAAATTATCCTGGAATCGTCCAGTGTTAGCCAAAAGACTCTAGAACAGTGCTCGGAAATAGTTTGCTTACACTGTATCACAAAACACCTAACTCGAATCCAATTTTGATAGGATGCCAAACTCGACCACATGTGTTATCTATTATGTGAGTTACAACCGTGTGACTAAGTTTAGTCGAAAAATTCCACACGGGAAAACAATGTTGTCAAAATTTGTTGTTTTATAGGCAAGGTGTAATTTACGTGGGAAATAACCTAAGGAACTGTTTCGTAACAAACAGAAAACTAAGGGGACTTCTGCTGTGATTCGTCTCGGAAATCTTCAGTCGACTTTACAAACCTCAACGGATATTGCTCATTCTGACTTGGTACGGTGGGAAAAGCCAAAAGTCGAGCGGACACAAGCGTTCGTTTACCAACTAAAACCATATATTTATTTCGATGTCCCATGGTTTGCACTTACCGATAGCTCAGCTATTTGTCTGTTGCAATCAGCTTGATATCGTCATAGCTGGATTAATCTTTGACGGGGATAATTGGGCAAAATAAGTCACTATCCAGTACCCCTACCGGGATTTTACTCTTTATATATATATATATATATATATATATATATATATATGTATTCGAGTGGCAGCGGTTGTATTCCTGCTGAAGGCGTTTACAGGGGCACGAGGAAGTTGCCGTTATTAAAATGACAACTACACTTGCTTTATTCCTGTCTAATGGGTGATTTTGTCAATTAAATAAATTGCACTATTCAATAGATCAGACATTTGCAGATCCGCGTGGATAATCAAATCTGAGTGTTTACTCGGGTTTCAACGTACTTGCCTACTAAAAAATTTAATAGTAATAACTTGCTTTTTGAAATAAAGTTCTTGAGAACAAAATATATTCGACTTTCCGGGGTACACTTCAAGGAATTAGCCGTTTTGTCTAAGCATGTGTGGAATTCATTTGGGGGGTTAGTATTAATTATTCAGTGTAATATATATATATATATATATATATATATATATATACATATATGGGTCTTTTGAAAATGCTCCGTTGGCGTTGTTCTTATTTGTACCTGATAGAAGCCAGTGTGCACTCTGTTGGAGCTTATACTCACTTATAAATGCGTATGCAAAATAGTATCAATTAAAAACGAACCAATTTGCTCTCCTAGGTCCGACTCACAATAAGTGCTGGTCAGTAAGTATCGTTGTTGTGAGCTCCAATTGAGCTCTGGATTCAGTCACAAAAATTCTCCCCTCCCCTCTCCTCCCTTCACTACACACACATAAACACACAAACACACACACGCGCATTGTTGCCATGGTGCACGGTTTTCCGTATGAAACATGTTCCTTTAAATTATCACTTGAATTTACAAACCTATCTGCGGTTGCTCACTTGACAATTATTGTGTGATTCGATGTGCATTTCTGTGTGCACTTTAGAATGTATTTAGATTAATTCATTTAATTATGTATATGCTTAAAAGTGGCATGTAATACACATAAATATACATAATTTCAAACCTCAAAATATATAAATATATATGCATTTATGCATACACATTGATATGCAAGTAAATCTATTTAAGTTTTTGTGTATAAGTGCATTTACGTAGCCCTTGGCATTTTTTGTTAGTCGTCTGTGGTCCCTAGGAACAGCGCTATTCACAATACAAACCTTCCGATCTATCAATGCGATGGGTACGCCTTGTGGTCCCATAAATAAGTAATTCCATAGATGCATATATTCAGGCATATCTATATGTGTACGTTTGCATATACATGTACATATGGATCTATGCATGTATCCATATTTATATACACCTATATGTATATATGTATATATACCTATGAATTGTTAAACAGACACTTACGTGCAATAGAATCAATGATTATGCAATTATGAACGTGAATGTAACCGTGAATCGGAAAATGATTATTAGTGAGAACTATGTACACATTCAACCGGTACACCTTTCTCAGTAGCACTTGAACTCGCAAATGCGTTCTTTTGGGAACGGTCTTCTGCATAGGTAATGAGTAATTTGCAAAGCGGAATAGAGATAACACAGGTTAGTTCATACAAAACTGTTAACATTCTATGCCTGGAACGTAAGTCAGTCGTAATTGCTTGGGCAACTGGCCATCGATCTTCTGCGGTCGCGCAACATAGCAGCCTACGAAAGTAATGATGTCCTTGTTAAGTCATTCCTACGGACTATTTCACACATTTCCAACCCTTATTGGGCATGTGAAAGAAAACTCACGCACCCATAGCCTAACGATAATGTAACAACGACAAAAGGCAAAAAATAGGGGTGTTTTTACTTCCTCGGTTTTGTACGATGCCTGTTGGTTGGCTACTTGCGTGCGGCGTCCGTCATAGGTCACCACTTGCCTGGACTCAGTCATTATTCTTACGCGGATCCTTCGGTAGCAGCTATAAACGGGAAGGGAATAACAGTTTTTGCCGAGTCGCAATGCAGCTGGCAGTCGAATTTCGCATTTGCGGTGTGTACATACCGTTTGCCGTGAGGTGGACAACGGATACGTGGACTCTCTGGTCCAAATGGTTACAACAATGGAAGTGTGCCCACCGTCCACAAAAATCGCATTCGACCCACTCCGTCATGACGTCCGAATCCACAATTGGGTGTTCCATTATGCACACGTTGCATTTGTCCCGTTGAATCGGAGAGTCCCGAGACACACCGAATGGGCGTTTCTTTTTTTATCGACATCTGCTGTCACGGTGGCGTGCTTTCGAAAACTAACTAACTGCAACAGATCACCGGAGACCTCTGGTTCAACCTCGTCATTTTCTCTGGGATGTACGGATGCCTTCCCTTTTGAAAGTATAGGCACCGTGCTGTTTGTAGTTGTGCTTCGATTTTGCTCAGCTGGGTTGCTAATCGCCCTACGTTTAACCATGTCACACTGTTCTCCCTGAAACCAGTTCTCTTTGATGTCATTCTCCGCCTCTTTCCACATATTTGTCCTTCAGTCATAGACGAAATAACGTATGTCCGTTCCTGAACCGATGAGCTAACCTATAATGGTCCGCTAACATTACCTCACAGTATCTCTCCACTAACTAATCCATACCGTGAGGGACAAAAATGCATACCTAGTCTTAGAAAATTCAGCCTACCATGTCTGCGCAATAATAGATTGACACGAACAACTTCGTTCCGACCGTCCCTCAACCTAATCTTACTGTTACGACTATTTACATCCCTTGTGGTCACCAGTCGGTTGAATTTTTTCCAAGCGTATTTATATATTTCATTAAACGCATGATATGCACCTTCTGGTCAGGTGTGAGCTTACGTTTGTGCACGTTGCAGCGCCCGTGATCCAGGTGGGATGAATAATTTTGTTAGAGATAACACTCAACTACTGTGCACTGCTTACTGACAGCCGCGATCATGACATATGATGGATGTTTGGATATCTGGAACGAATACTTTTTCAATGAAATTAATTACTTACCTGAGTCCAAGTCGGCTTCTATGCCGACTGTGAACAAAGCAAAATTTAACGCCAGTATACGGCAACGCAGAGGAAAGCGAGCCAAAATCTTCTCGGGGACAGTTCTCCGAGATGACACAATGATATTTATATTATATTATGTAATCGTTTTCAAACCCTTCAGAGCATTACGAAGAATGCAAACCGCACGGGGAAAAACATGCGAGTCATCAGCAACTGCAGCAGTCAAGTTCGCACGATCATTCATGACAAATATGAGAGCGCAACAGACATTGCTTCCGGCTTTCAACGCTACCAGTTCAGATCAAACATTCGCTGAACTATTTTCCTGTAACCGATGAGATTCATCTCGGAGTATTTTCAAAAACCACTGTGCCTGGAGAGATAGATAGATAGATAGATAGATAGATAGATAGATAGATAGATAGATAGATAGATAGATAGATAGATAGATAGATAGATAGATAGATAGATAGATAGATCGATAGATAGATAGATAGATAGATAGATAGATAGATAGATAGATAG
>LUCM01006515.1:57048-82510 GCA_008360955.1 Fasciolopsis buskii
CACGCACACACACGCTCGACAGATCCGGTCTTACCTGAGTATAATGCCCATACAGGTGTAGGTCGGCGAAGTCGATCGTTTTGTATGGATAATTCAGTTCTTCGTCAAACCAGTTCTTGAGAGGACTGTAAAATATTGAAAAAAAAGAGCTTGATGATATTCTATTAGGAGGTGAGTTTAGCAAGGGTAAAAGTTACGAGTGCACGACAAGTTCAGTCTGTCATATGATTGTTCATAATTAATTATCGGTTCATTCATTCAAATCGTAACATACTTCAAGACTGACGGGAAAAATTAGTGCAGAAACAAATCACTCTAAGTAAAAAAGAAAACAACTTTATCTTCGCTCACAAAGTATTTAATGACTAGACGTCATTTGAAAACAGTGACTGTCGAATGGCGGAGTGTTTGATGCACATCTTTTGAAAATTGTTTTGAGTCAGTCCAAATGAATTGTTGGTTGAATGTTTGTCTCATAAATGTTCGTTGCTTGACTCAAACCCCAATCATGATGAGTGTGTGCTGTAGTCAAGTGAAACTGATAGCAGTACTGTGAATTTGGGCCAACTCAGTTACGTGTCAAATGGCAATCGTGCTCTTCTCTTAAGAATATCGAAGCTACAGGATATAAAAAGTGAAACCGGTCAGAAATATTTGCAAAAACTAGCTGAATACTTACTCCCATTCTTCACTTGTGCTTACGTATAGATTCTCCCCGCTTTCCTCGTGTTTGAACGTGCATCTGCGAGACATTTCATATGCTTTTCTCTCTAACGTATTATTCCAAACCTGCAGGGACAAATGCGAAAGAAACGTGTTTTGTCCAAACGCAAATACGTAAATGGGTTCAACCGCAACGGACATATCATTAGGCAAAATTCAAGAGTTGTACGACATGGAACTAATTACCAAATCCCGAAGATTGGCAGCCCTTGGCTGATTTGTTCCTTTTCCACTGCTGATTTTCCAGCGATAGTAATTGTGTCCTTTCAAAAAGTCATCTTTTGTTTTGTATTTCTTCGGAGCCGAATGGAACTGGATGTCCTTGGTTTGTTGACAAGTGGAACGAAAATAAAACAATGAAAATCTAATTTGGTCTAAATGGATTTCATTGTCAATAGATGATAAGAACAGGGTTTATTTATATACAGCAAATAATCAAAAACAAAATGAAACGGGATACAGATGGGCATATCAACAGGTATCGATAAGATGAACAAGCATCTGGCGAAATACCAACCGCGAGCTAATCTACTCGCGTGTTCAAAAGTGCATCAGGCTGCTGGTGAAGTGGGACCTACTACTGAGCGTTTTGGTCTTGATTTAACCTCCGGGATCCCATGGTCCACGGACCCCTTCGCTTCTTCACCTTCTGACAGCGCAGACCCAACCAATGAAGTTATGAGCACGAAGTATAGACAATAACGAAGTTGCACGTTGCGGTTGACATTCATTTTCAGATTTGCTGGAAATCTTGTATTCTATCTCTCTTCAACAGACCGAACGATCCAGTCCCCAGTTTGGTCGAAGATGGATTCTTCTTGGGTTTTTATACTATATTCGAAATGTACCATACAAAAACATCCGTAGCAAAAACTACCCAGAGGTAACTGAGGTCATCCATACGTGTACCCTCAGTCTGAATCTGATTGTGCTTTGTGAAGTGCGAGTACTCAAATTGACAGACAACAGAAACTCCGACAATGATGTGGGTCGTGAAAACACAATCTGCGCCTCACTCCCCGTTTCATCTGTTCTAAGGGTTTGTTGTTTCCTCTGCACATATTTGCTTATCTATGGTTGAAAGCCCACGTGTACACATCTTCGTAAATTGGTTTGTTTAAACAGTCATCCGGTTCTACTTCAACCAACACTTCTTGTTTTCTTTTTGGAACTGCAACGGAAAGTGTATACTTTGGTTTTTTTCGAGTGGCACGAGAGGCAAATTACAGTTGGATTTGTGATCTAGTTAAGGTGACGACTACTCTGTACAGTGTCCGTAATCTTAGTACCCGTTATACTCTTCTAAGTCCCAAATCCATCTCTGATGTATGTGATGCTTTCCTATTACCATAGTACTAAGGCTGTTTGACGTTCATTTCGTGTTCTCAGTCTCGAAACATGTTTTGTAAATGCAAAACAGTCGATCGGATGAGACGTCAGTCGGTGGCCGGGAAAGTTGAACCCGGAAACCCGGAATGTGATGTGTGGAATGATAATTGTTTGACCAGTACCAATGCAGCAAAAACTCGGTGCCGACTGAATCCAATAATTTTTTCGGGCATTATTGACTTCTGGAAGGAAAGGTGACACCTAAGCATGCTGAATCTCTCGAGAACGTTATTCGTTATGAAGTGGAAATGGTCATGCGAAAATTCAGTCCGAAATACCACCCTAATTCGATGAGGGAAAGTTAGAAAAAAAACAAAATGCACTTAATTCTTCCGTTCCATACAAAGACCGAAATTGGGACTTCGCACGGGTAGAAGAAACTTAAGGGGAATTTACACTGGACATGGGAAATGGCCTACTAAACTGCAATTCCACCTTGTTACCTCGAAGCATCATGTATTCAGGAAAGAAAAACAGAATGACTATAAGTGAAAGATGGACTACAAAATAATAAATTGACAAACAATACAGGAGGGGGAAGATTTTGGTTCCAAGAACGCCACTGATTGTGGCATTGAGCCGTATCACCGATTGTTTCTTCTAATCGTTTGGAGGCATTTTTATGACTGACCCCAGTCCGCCAATCTAATTGCACTCACACGACCCAGTCCACTGAATAGGGTTTTAGTATCCCTTTGTCATATGGTCGACTAACAACATGGACTTAGCCTCCAATACGTATCTGCTTTGGAGAACAGTTCATAGTGAACTTTCTATGGGCAGGCTCGCACATCTGATTTCAATGTCCATGTTTTCAAGTGGATAGCAGCACCGTCCTTACTGCTGCTATTATGCCCGCTCGACCTTTGATTGCTTACCAGTCGTCACACTGATACCACATATATCTCAAATTGGTGATTGCTAATAAGGCCTTTTGTATACGAGAAGACGTTTCATCCGATTTGTCTGCATCAAGCCAAACAATTAAATCTTTCCGCTTCATTAAATTCTTCCCCTACAAGAACGAGATTCGGCTTCGAGCCATTCTAGTCTTGCAGATGCATTATACACTATCGTTCAAATCGTCAACTGAATACCTACTTAGATTTTCACTCAGTAGCAAAACGAGGTCTGCTTATTACAAGTCGAACAATCTTCTGTTTGAGAAAATATCGGTGCCACCACTCCGATGTTAGGATATGGCAAATTTCCTAATCAACTCAGTGAAAACGTTGAGAAGAAAATGTGAAAACGGGCGACCCCGCTGGAATAGACTGGCGGTGGTAAAATCGAAAGGAGGATTGTCTTAGGAACGGACTCGCCGTACTTGTAAGGCTCAGTCTTGTCAGTGCTGCAAGCAGCGACCAGAGGTCTACGCGTCCTGGATATTTGAATTTCTAACCAAAAGCCATCCTGGACGGCTGACAGCCGAATCACGTGATCTGGTCTAAGCGCGTAGGTGCAACTCTTCGGTTGTACAGGGTCTTCGTTTTAGCTTGTCGTCACGTGGGAATACACGACCTGTGCGAATTCGTTGCGGTCCTTTTTTGCTCACTACAAACTGGTGAGCCCCAATTCAGCTTCTGTGCTTTGTGTTTTTATGTCCTGCGAACTCACCTGCGGATCATATCATCTCATTTTATACACTAACATAATCCACCATGGATTTGCCTGACGCGGAAATCGGCTATAGCAGCCTTGAAGCTTCAGCCACCATGAAAATACCCCGTTTTTTGGTCCTCATCCCCGCTTGTGGTTCGCACAGATGGAAGCAATTTTACGCATTCATCTCGTCCGTTCTCAGTCTGTATAATGTATTCCTATGTGGTACAGATTCTACCGGCCGAGGTGGCAGAGATGGTTTGTGATTTAGTTTACGAAATTCCAGCTGAAAATTCCTATAACGTTCTCAACGATGCAATAGTTAGCAGCGCCTCGATACGGTTATCACAAAAGTGGAAATCGGAAGTCGGGAACCATTTGAACGCCTCACATACATGAAGCAACTTTTGGAGTCACAAAATGGATTGTGCAATATTACAACATTTGTGAATGCAGAAGTTTCCTCCGAGGATTAGAAAAGTTTTGACATTTTTCAAGGAAGATGCCTTGACAGAAAACTCTACTGAAGCTGCCGACAGAATGTTTGATGCTAATCCCAAGAGCGAGATAGCTGTTACCATACCTTTCACCATGCCTATGGACTCCATTTAGTAATTTAAAGAAGGAATCGACCACCTAACATCACAGATGAATGTCGTACTCAAACGCAATCATCAAAAACGTTCGTCGTCGCTCCGAAGACCATTTGAAAGACGTTCTTCTGTTCCATTTAATAAATCCTATTGTTAGTATCACGAGTATTTTGGTACGGAAGCCTGTCGATGTCAGTTTCCATGTAATTTCAGAGCAAATCGTAAGTGAAAGGTAAAAGCAGTCAGTAATCGGGACCGCTGCCACTGTCTCCGAATTTGATCACCTATTCTGCATTTTTGTTCAGTATAGACCCGTGAGGTTTCTAACTGATGCAGATTCCCAGATAAGTGTGATCCCCGTTACTCCAGGCCAAAGGCATTCGCGTTCTATCACCCTCCCTCTACAAGCGACCAACGTTTCCTCTATTAAGACATACGGTCGAAAACTGTTGACACTTGATTTAGGTTTAAGGCTATGTCTTCCCTGGGGTTCCGCGACTGCTGAGATTTCCAACTGGATATTCAGAATGGATCTTCCGCTTTTAACCTTGTGGTTAACGCAAAAAAAAACCGTGTTCTGTTAGACAGCATTACATCTCTGCAATCACATGGCATCTACGCTTGCGCCCCTATTCTTGGAACTCGTCCGATGATACACCAGTCGCCATATTTTTCCATTTTGAACCAATTTATTTCAATAACTGTACCACAGATGGCCCCAACTACAACATCACGTGATGTTCAGCACCACAATAGCCCTAAAGGTTCCTCCGATAATAGCGCGATCACGTCAACTGATACCCGAGAGACTTTCTGGGCATTTCCACTCCAAAAAGTCCCAAAAATATATGCTGACTGGTGATTATCATGCACGCAACAATGCACATATACTTGACCGTTGCCCAGTCCCACATTCATGATTTCTCTATAAGCCTGGGAGTAAAAGGAGCTTCCCAAGTCTTGATCTGGCACGGGCGTATTATCATATCTCTGTTACACCGGAGGACAATCCAAAGACTGCCATCACAATGCCAGTTGGCCTAAACGAAGTCCTTTGCCTTTTGGCCTGAAAGATGCAGCTCCAACAGTTCAGAGGTTTGTGGACCAAGTGCCTTCTTGTACACTGTTGGTGGTTTCGTTCCCATTTCAGATGAACACGAACATCGCCAGCATCTTCAACTCGTTTTCAACGCTTCCAGTAATGTAGCATCGCAATCAACATCTCTTAGTGCATCATTTGTGCTCCATCTCTCGATTCTCTTGGTGAGGATATTTGGCAGCTACATAGAAGAGACAGTGCAATTCGTGACTGTCCAGAACCACGGTCTTTTACGAGTCTCCATTGTTTCTTGGGTATGATCAACTACTATTTCCAATCCATACCTGGTTTTTTTGAGGTCTTGCAACCATTCACTGAGGTTCTGAAATAAGGACCACACAAGTTCTCCAAGACTGTCGGAGCCAAAAGAGCACTGAAAACAGCTAACTAAGCCTTATCTAAAATGTTCGTCTTTCTCCACCTAAACACTGACGGCAAGGTCGTCCTCGTTCTGCGAACAAACGCCTCTACTGCGGTCGTCAGTCGCGAATTATATCAAATAGTTAATAGTGTGACGCAAACTCCTGTCGTTTTTCTCCCGGAAGCTGCAATCGGTACAGTCCAGGTGTCGAACATTTTGACTTGAATGTCTCGTAATATACCTTACAATAAAACACGTTCAGCACATTTTAGAAGACCGGAACTCAATCATCTGACCTAACCATAAACCGCTAACATTTGCTCTAACTTCAAACAGTGATCACTATTCCTCGAGAGAAATTCGACATCTCGACCACATCTACCAAGGCACAATCGATATTAAGTATACAAAAGAATCTAATACTCTTGTGATAGATGATCTATCCCGTCCAGTTTTGCATCAATTGACTATGTCAACCTCATTCAGCTGGGAAGACATTGCGAGGGTACAGAAAGACGATAAAGAAGCAGCTCACCACGGGTCACCATAGTCAGTATCATCCTCGCTGGTGCTCAAAGATCTCCCACTTCCTATCCCATTGTTTGTGATATGTCCATCAGGAAACCCCGACCGTTTGCCTCTTAGTTGACGAGCCACTTAATTTTTACACATCTAATTTTACACATCTCATCCCAGAGGGCGTGTTTCTATCAAACTTATCTCGGAAAACCATGTTTGGCCTAATATGAACAGAGACATTTGCGTTTGGGCAAAATCTTGTATCACAAGACATCGAGGCAAAATCCACTGACATGTCCAAACCTCTCCTTCCCAAATACCTACTGATAACGGGCATTCCGCCAACTGATGGCTACGATTTTCTTTTGACATGTGTTGACCGTTTCACCCGTTGTCCATTGCTTGGCTCCATTGCTGACACATCCAGTGAAAAGGTTTACAAAGCTTTCCTCAACCAGTGGATATCAACGTTTGGTGTTTGGTGTTTCTTCTGCAGTAACTACCATCAGAAGTGCACAAAACCGATCGAAAATGTTCATTGATTTTTCAACCCGGATTGGATTTAAATATTATTGCACGATCACATATCACTACAATTTAAATGATTAATGGGAAGATTTCTCAAGCAATTAAAAGCCTCTCTCACCTCGATCTCGTACAATTAAATGAACGGACGCTCTTCTGTTAACTATGTTATACACCCGTAGCACTCTAGAAGAAGAATTTGTTTTTTGTCCATCGTCTGTAGTATTTGGTACACACCTGAATCTATCTGGTAAGCTCTTCTGTGACAATACCGATGTTATTGACCCGTCATTTGCAGTCACACACAAGAACATTTTGGGCCGTGCTGACCCGTTTCACTTTTCGTCCCATTTACACTTGCGATTCTGTAAAATCCCCGTTGTATCACGCATACTCATGTTTATTCTCTACGAGATAAATATTTTGACAGACGCGGCCACACAGATGTGATGTAGGGCTTGGACGGTTGAATGCAGCATTTCTTGATTCTAACTATACAACTGGAGATTCTTCCACAAAGTCACTCGTTTCCTGTATTTGATAATTCCAGGTCCATTGAGAATGGCGACCAGAACACCTCACCCACATTTGACCGGACCCAGCACTACGAGTCCCTTCGGTGGAAAGAATTTCAAACCCGTTCGTTTCGCACTCAACGAAATTGATCTAAGCATCGAGACGCACGGGGTCGATGCTTTGGGAAAGGCACATCACAGGGGGTGCCTCGAGGTCTATGCATCCTGGATATTTGAATTTCTAACCAAAAGCCATCCTGGACGGCTGACAGCCGAATCACGTGATCTGGTCGAAGCGCGTAGGTGCAACTCTCCGGTTGTACAGGGTCTTCGTTTTAGCTTGTCGTCACGTGGAAATACGCGACCTGTGCGGATACGTTGTGGCACTTCTACCCATTGCACAACTTCGACCTACCATAGTCTGAACCGTTTTTCCGTCTTATTTGAGTTTGCATAATTGAATAAAGTGAAACAGTAGTTCATCAGGCTAGTCGACTAAGACGTTTGCTAGTAGGATTCGCTTGTTCATGCTGATCATGTCAAACTGTGGCCTTCTGTCCAACTGCCTACCCTGAGCCGGAAGCGTTCATCCAAGTAACAATGGCTGAAAATATGAAAATTATTGGTCATAGGTGAAAGACATGAAAACGCCACCACATTTATAAATGCTTTCGAAACTGCTAAGTGATGGATGGCCATAGTACAAGACCGATCGATAAAATGTGCACAATTTTAATGATTTATTGACAAGCAAAATTTAATCGATTTATATCTACGAAACGAAACACAATGCAACTGACAAACTTCCTAGTGTTGAATCATCTTGCCCCATCTATTGTGAACTCGATTTTCGCGATTCGGTAATTTCTTAGTTGCCTCAAACACGTGCATTCAACAGTTGATTGAATTCCTAACCCTACGTTTATCACCCCCTAGCAAGGTTTGACACGATAATTTCTGATGGTCCTTTACATGCAAAATCAACCGTATATTTGATCAAAACGAAGTTCATGTTAAAGTTTGCGTTTATTATGATTAGAATAAAGCTTGTTAAACCGGGACAGATGTGTAGGGTTCCATTTTCTCTTATTTGTTGGCTATTAATCTCGGCTCATTGACTAATCGGCTGTAAGTGAACGTATGACTCGGTCAGTGTTGGTCGAATTGTGCGGGAAAAAAAAGACCCAGGTTCAAGTGCTCTGTAAATCGGCGAATTCAACAAACTTCTCGTAGCTTTCTTGAACAATACAAGGGATGAGGTGGAAAAACGGCGTTCTACGAACCAACAAATGACCGGGCGGTGAAATCCACTTTGTCCGAGCGGTGTTGTGCATCGGTCGATTGACTATTTGACAAATTTGGTTGCATGCGGTCACGTCACAGAAACACTTAGATATCTTATAAGAGTCGAAATACATGAAGGTTTATTTATCCCGTAAAAAAATTCAAACATTTTTTCCCACTTGCGTGTCCAGACTTATTTGCATTGAAAGCTTGAGTTTCGCTAACCGTAGGTGAGATGAAGATCTAGTCGGTGATTGATTATCCCGAACGCAGCAAGTCCCTTGAAGTTTGCATTGTATTGTATTGTATTGTATTGTATTGTATTGTATTGTACTATATAGACTTTTGCACACGAAAATAACGTCGCAATTCAGTCAGATAATGTAAGGGTAAAAAGTAACATGGGAAAAGAAAATTTACACTCTTCACAATGTGAAAATGTGAAATAAACTCATCGAGGAATAGTTAGAGCACATCATGACAGGATGCACAGGAATTCGGCTAAAACGCGGCTACGATTTGTCAAAATTCGTGCTAAATATGGGACATCGGAGTTCCTATAGATATTTATTCCTGACGGTATAGAACGAAAAGCCGAGAGTATAGAAATGAGAGCGACACTTTGAAAGATCGTCGTGCAGAGGATGCGTAAGATCTGGAAGAATTTTTTGAGCAAATTTCTCACATGTTGATAAGTGGTAAACACATAGATTGAAGGATGAATCACTTGGTTGCATAAAACACACATGACCAATAATTGATAATCCTTTGGAGAAGAATATTAAAGTCTTTTCTAAGTAAACCTGGAAAAATAACGGGAGAACAGTAAAGAAGGGTTGGAGGAACATATTGGTATACATATTGGGAGATGCTTTTTTCACCTTGCAGTGTCGAAGCTTCCTGATTTGAAGTGACAATTAACGGAGATTCTTTACACCGATGGAAATGTAAGAAGTCCACTTCAGATTTTTATCAACAGCAACTACCTGGAGTTGATAAAGGGTTTCCGGCTGGATAGGCTAACCGAGAGAGACAGAGAGAGAGAGAACGGACATTCGGAACATTTAGATGTGCTGAGATTTAAACTCGCTCGTACAGGGAAATCGTAAACAGAAGATAGATTGTTGGAAAAAATTTGAAAACCATCATTGTTCACAACGGCCTGAGATAGGGCAACATCATCAGCATACTAAAACAGATGACAGGGTGAGCTAGATGATAAGTTGCCGAGAAGAGATAAGGCGAAAGAACAATACCGTGATACGTGCATGACCCGTTAATCAACCGCTTCGAAGTTTTACCGTCCATTCGTTTGCACTGAGTTTGGTTAGTAAAGTAATCAGACAGCCGTGTTAATGAGAAAACTGGGACAACCAAATGTTTCCAGTTTGTGAAGTAGAAGAGATTGCGGGACTGAGTCAAATGCGGACGAAAAGTCCAGGAAGGCGCAACGCACAGATTTCATAGATGCCTTTAAGGGTTACAAATGTGGTGAATGAATGAAGCGACATCGTCCAAGGTGGATCTGCTAAGTTTATAAGCAAACTGAAAAGGGCGGTGAGGGGGATACATAGAAGAATGCAGGCGCCAAATTATAGCACGCTCCGTCTGTTTAGGACCAATAGATGCTAAGGCGATGGGGCGAAAACGCTTTGCTAAAGCAATAGAACTGATCCATTTAGGGATGTGAACGATAGTGACGGGTCTCCAACGGTCAGGGATGGAAGATGAGATTAATGATGAGTTAATCAGAGAAGTGAATGCATAGGTCAGAGCCACAACACCATGCCTTGAAAGAGCTGGTGAGAGACTGTCAGGACCAACTCCTGTGGTAATTTTAGTGGTGCGCAGAACGTCGAGCACCTCGTCCCTGGAAAACCTTGTAACCATCACATGGTCACTCTGCCCAACTATGACTATGACTATGACTATAACCGGAAGGATAGATGAAAGCATGATTGATATTGTCGACATCCGCTTACCATTTCACATGTTTCTTTTTCTTGCCATACAAAAGTCAAATGCTTTGCCACGGGAATCGGTTGCTGTTATATTTCAAGATTTGGCCGGCGAATGCAGTTTGGATGCTCTTGGGTTCAGCTTTGATTATCAGAGTATGTCTTGAATCTGAGCAGAAGCAGACAATGATCACTACTTGAAATTGGAGCACGCAGTTTCAAGGAAATGAGTTCAAGGAGGCTGGTAATAACTATCTAAAATGGAATGGCCTCTGGTGGGAGAAACGCAGAGGTCAGTCAAATCAAACACAGTCAGTGTTAGGGTTGATGAAATATTGAAATCCACTACAGTAATATGCAGACAATCCTCAGGAAGAAGAACAATAAATACTAGAAATGATTCGAAAGACGATGTGATATTGTGTTGCGAGGCAAAAGTGCCATAAGTAGGCTCGTTATGATTGTGCTGGCATGGTGAACATACCCAGGATGATACTGTGTCACGTGACAGTCGATCGGTTTAGCGTGAACGTATAAATAACTTTGGATTTGCCAGACCAGGAGTTTATATATGTTGCCTAATCGCCTCCAGTCTTCTTCTTGTCCGAAACTCCGTGCTACCGATAGAGTCCGATTCTATCTTTCGACGCATGTTAATTATCAATATCCGGATTACACCACGATTCTTGTATACAAATGTCATGCGTTTGAACATGGATCGGTGATTGAAGTATGAGGGACAGATCCGAAATTTTCGTAAACAGAGAGTTGATGTTGTTACTCAACAATGCCGGAAAGGACATCTTAGCTAATAGGGTGCATTTATGGGCTGCCTGACAGCCAGCTCGACCGCAGTGGAGACAAATATCCTGCAAGTAAACAACGGAACAGCGAAGCAGAATTGTAGCTCAGCCAGTCAAAAGGCACGTTTAATTATTTGCCTTCGTCCCCAGTTGAGTAAAATCGCAACATTCCAATTTGCTTAGTTCATTGACAGCAGAGTGAGTATTTCCTGTCAGGAGTAAGAAAGGATAATCGTAAGATGGTAACGGCAACTGCAAGACGCGTGAGAGTACGAAGTCCGGAAGGAATTGAGTGAAAGCTTTCAAGACTGCGTCAAAAACGAAACTGATATAATCTGGTAATATGACTTTGTTTCGTAATTACTTTATTCGCATGTTTCATGCAGCGCCTTAGATTGGAACATTAGTAAACCGAGAACTTAGATTTTGTGTGCATCCCGTTACCAAGGAAACGGAGCGTACCTAAGAAGCTGCTGGTTTTTTCTACTGATTTTTGGTTACTTAAGCCCTTGGTGTTGATTCGGACGATGAAAACGATTGTAAAAACACGTTGTTTCGTTAGTCCATGAAATGGTTTTCCATCTAGCCACCTGACATCTTTCTAGGTGACCGGGCATGGAGTGGCTGGCTTCAGCTCCCGTTAGCTACCAGGCGCACGATCAACAGAGTACTTTGGTCGGATAATGGTAGGGTTAAGTGCATCCATTCTTCAGTTGTCCTCCAATCATGACAATGCAGATAAATGGATTTGTCAAAGTATCCATTGTCTCAGTAACTGCACGTGATATGCGCCCCACGCTTGATGTTGTCAGTCTTCAGACATCATAAAAACAGTTAATATTGAACAGTTCAAATCAAGTAAAATCGAACTATCATTACTAATCTCAACACTAGCTGCTGCAGGCTACATAGGTTGGAGGGTAAGAAAATTCTCAAACTGCTTTAATGAACACCAGCCACGCTAACTCTTACACACAAGTAGATAGAATCATTTCAAGAGGAGTGAGACCTTACCCATTGAATGCTGACTGTATCTTGGGAGACTGTTCCGCATTTCCTGTTGTTTATCATGACATCTCAATCGAATCACAACCAATCAGATTCAGAATTTTGGCAGTCGGAGAACCGATCTGCATGCCTATCGTAGGGACAAATGAATGTGTTCAAAGTAACCTGGTCTAGACAATTTTATTACCATGTGTGAAGATTGCTGACACAGTGTATTCATAAACCATCAGTCGGTTTTATAGTTTCAGTAGCTACTTAGTGAGGGGAATGATTCGACCCTAAAGACCGGTATTTGTGTGTCCCTAAATCACTCTTCCGGTCTAACTTGACAAAGTTGATATCACTCTCGTCGCACAATCTCTGTTCATTCATTATGCAACCTGAAAGATGAATGTATTACAAATGTGCCCTTGTCTAGATTCATTGTCTTGTTCTAAAAATAAGCATTTTGTTAATTGAATCTATGATTCAAATTTCCTTCAATTTTTTTAAAAACGTTTATGATATTTAGCTAAAGTTCCAACGAAATGAAAATGATTTGGCATCATAAATCGAGTAGAATCCAGAGTTTGTATGACTACAAACGGATATCCATTGACCCAAACTAGTCTGTTTCGATTCTTCTCGACCATATATATACCAAGCTCAACCGCGAATATCTGAAGTCAATAGGCTATCACTATTAATCGCTACTAGTAATAACATCATGTGATATGTTGTGCATATTTGTAATCGATTTGACAGCAACTCAATAGATTTGAGCATGATGATGAAGTTGGCATTTTTAGTTCAAGCTTCCGTGAGAGGTGACTGATGAGTCGTGACCGAAAAGAAAAAGACGAACTGGAAGTAAAACTTGTCGAAGGAGTAAAACGACAAGAACAAATGAGTTTGTAGTTTTTTTTTTTGACCTAGGCATAGGCGGAGCAAACACGATCTTTCTTGTCTTTGCTTTTATTTTTGTTTTTTCTTGTGTCCTAAGCAATGATTGACGTTTGGAATTCTTGTCTGCCACATTTCACATGGAAGAGAATGAATTTGTTCATGCCTTTTTGAGTTGGTTTCTTTCTAATCGGATCTTGTTTCTTTTTCCACGCACTGTCATTCATTGGTCATGACAAAAGAATGCAGGCTACAAAAATTTGATTTGATTCACTTTCGATTCTGACGGAATTCGCAGTCTTACACGATCTGGATTTGGGGTGGTCAGCAAGTAAATTTTCTGTCATTCTTCTGCAAAAACAAAGCAGAACAAAACAAAACAAATTTATGACTTTAACATCATCAACCTATTTGTAAGTTGTTGGACTGAAGTTTGTCTTTTGGAGCTGGTAAAATAGCGTGTGAATCAGGTTACACGGTCCACGTAAACTGACGGCTGTTGTTTTGTTTCAAAGTTTGACTTCAATCTGAGGATCACGAGTTCTTGTATTTCGCTGATAAGCCCGTAATCGGTTGGGGCATTAAGCTTAGTCTGAACCGTGAATGGAGCATGACGAATGGAGCGAAAACTTCACTGTTTAATGCTGCACGATGGTGGTGATTGTGATGCAGATGACTCGAATGAATCGGACGATGATGATGATGATAATGATGACAATGCGGAATGTGCCCTACAGCTTATTTGTACACGTGTTACTGACTGACGAGTGTCTCTGTGATTGATTTATCCCACTGGTTTATCCCACTCATCCAGAAAACGACCGGTAGACGAGGTACAATGCGGATCTGTTGATTGTGTCTGTCTTGACTGAACATGTCTGACAGGAACGAGATAAAATTCGACTGAACCACTTTTTGATTCTTGTGTAAATATTAAAATAGTAAAATTAAGAAGCGACTGCATGTACCAGTTAGCGCCTCATCATCTGATCAATCCGTAGGCCAGTTTTCTATCAGCTTGATACGAGAACCGAGCAGTGGATTATAACGGTAGACTGAAAAATAACGATTCCATGCCTTGGTTACCTTTGCGTTTTACAATGAACATCCCTATGGAGACACAGGAAATAAAGAGCGGTGAGAAGAACTTGTTTTTCGATAAAATCATGCTTTGGCTAACAGCCACAGCCACCTCGAGTTGATACAGATTCACACCCAGAGCACAACTGCGTCTCACGGCCGTTCGATCCCAACCCGCGAACAATAAGTCCTGCGAATCAACTACAAGTTTTCGCTTCTTTTCCCCTCCCATTCTCGTCTTCCAGACCATATCCTATTATATTTCTTCCCTTTTATCTACCTATTTCACTTCTCTGTTCGTTAATCAATTGAATTATCAGCATACTCTGTCAGATTTAACTGTATTCGCCGGGGAATGAAGTTAGCAAAAGCAAAATAAGCTCGGTTCGCCACTTTTTATTTTTTATGTATCGACGGAGATCTTCACTTTATTAAGTAGGCATTTTCCGGACTATTGTAATGCATATCAAACTGATGCCAATCAAAAATTCAATAACTTTTCCTGTACTCATAACAATCTAGAAGAGCAAAACAACGTGTACACCTTTACGGGGTTTTGGAGAAACACGACGGGATTTTGACAAACTCTCAATAGTTTAAGTCTCAGACTGAAATAGACGAGCAACGCGGGAAGCGGACTGCGGGGCATAAGCATTACACCACTGCCATTCTTAATCATAAAAACCTGTAACTCGCCAGCCCAGAGAAAACAATTATCCAGGGTAAAAAAATTGCGTGAAAGGATTGTTGCTTTAGAAACACTTTGGGTGGAAACGAGCATGGAAAGACATTTCGTTTTTACATTTTGCGAACCGTTACCTATTTGAAAAGTAGTCTTTTGGGAAACTATCCAAGCTACTAGTACAGATCCATCTCTTGTGAATAGAGCATGCTGTTCAAACACGAGTAACTAATTCTGTATCCGGATTGAACGCATGATCATAGTAGGTGAAATGAATTTTCATTTTTGGCAACATTTTTCCGGCTATCCAAGTAGTTAATTTAGCCAAAACAGAACGTATGCAGAGACAATGATAAACAAGCGATGACGGTACGAAAGTGTTCACTTGCATCCAGGCATATGATAAGTGAGACAGAGGTGCGACAAAAACATACGGCTATCTGATGCGAGAATCACAATAAAAGCATCAACCCGTATGGAGTGCATTTGCACCGAGCTTGAAGTACACACACATATGTTCCCCTAGACGTGATTTGCTTCGTTCTTGTGTTTTATTCTTGTCTCCATGCGAACGAAGCTGATCAGGTATCACGCACAATGGGCCGAATGAATTGGGTCGTGTTTTGTGCAGATAGCCCTTCCTGGTGGTCTTTGGTAAGCCTAGCCCATGACTCAGCCGTGAGAGAACAGTCTAACGGGTGCAGTGATTTGAAAACAAGACATTCACACTCAAATCAGTTTGCGAATGGATATCGGAGCAGCATCACAGATATCAGTGGCCAAAGAATGAAGGCGGCACTTTCTACTCATGCCTATTCAATATAGTCTTAGTCACGAGTGATTATGATTCTCGTGTGTTCAGTCCTTCCCAGTTGTGTGTTTCTCTGGCATGGTAAGTAGTCTGGAGGGTCGAGGTAATTGTACTTATGAAAGCGAACTATAGTAAATGGAAGCGCCATTGCGTGGTTGTGCGATCGAAAAATTGATTTGTACGTTGCTAGGGTTTCACAAGTGAAAACTTTCTGGAATTGTGTAGAAACAATGTTTCGTGGATGCCTGAAATATGGATTAAAATCGTGTGTTTATTCAAATTCAAAGAGACTGAATATGGCAACCGAATTCTCAGTATAATACAGGTATTCGTGTCATTGCGCAGTTCTCTCGTGGCAACCAAGCATAATCATTCAGAAAATATGACCAGTCTTGGATTCCAACACATTTTGTTTTGTTGGATGCTTCATACTTGCGAGTAGTGTGCTAGTGTGAGTGATATTCTCTACACTTGACTGACTGCCCTTTGGATTAAAAAATTTTTCGACCACAAACGTCAACGTATCTAGTCAACCATATACTTGAGAAGCACCAGATTGGAGCTTTGAACTTATTCGAACTCATCAGTGGTGCATGTCTTCCGCACCCAGAGTTTTAAACCCAGACTTTTCAACTAGACGGCGCGTGATTGTGTGTATTTTAACGCTGTCCCATCTGCGCCGGTCTAATCTAACCAGAATTACCAAGCTGAATTTGTTCAGATGCCGTGGTCATTGATAGTCAGCAGGGCTTAACAACGTGCGAAATAATTTCACGCTTCACTAAAAGATTTTTCTCCTACACATGGGCAATGATACTTTGATTCGGTTTCCCATATATGAACAAACCAAAGGGCCATCAGCAGTTTTCAAAAGAATTTTTGCTTTCTGATACCTGTTGCATTTCATAATCAATGCATAATGAGAAATAGTAAATTGTGACTATCATTAAGGAGCTACCGATGTCAAAAAAGTCCGCGGTAACACCATGGTTAGAAAACGGTAGTGAATAACTCGTTCTGCTATTCACGCACAAGAAAATTCAGACAGTTTCTTGTCCCTGAGGATCGTCAGACGATCGATGATGCCAGAAGGTGACCCTGAATTGTTCTTAATATTCCGTCTGCTATTCGCTCACAAACGTGCTAACCCAAACCGGGTTGTGTTCGAAAACTATTTATCTGAACTCTCATTCAGTTCTAGCCAGATTGACCACTGCCCATAGGCGTGCCTTCTAACCAAGCCATTGTTTTGTAATAAAAAAAGGATTATGATGTCCACAGCTTTCCAAAATGAACTTGCAACCCTATTGCGTTTAGTTTAGCCGCAGGAGCAATTTAAGTATGAACAGCAATAAGAAGGAAAAATAAGCAACAAAATCTGAGAGGTTGGACTTGTTTTTACGTGTTTCGATTTTGACCCGGGATTGTCGCAAACGAACTAACCTCGGTTTCGAGGTAAAATACCGCCTGACATTTTGCCTTAATTGTGGGTCACTCTTGCTTTGTACGGTTACAGCCTTGAAGAAAATGCTTCCAACTTCGACTGTACGTGATCATTTACTAAGCGTCATCTCGGATCCGGTTTGTTGAAATAGGAAAATGCTACCTCATCCAAGGAGGAAGGTGGAAATGGACATCAGCACTAGGATGAGGTCAAGGTGCAGCAGACATGATAGAATAGAGACGGAAAACAAAAATAAAATTTGCCATTCTCGTGATAAACACGCAGTTCCGTAAATTATGTCTCCTTTAGTCGAACGACAGGAACGATCAAAACGGACGTTAGAGTTGAGATCGCTTTCTGCAATATTGCGGTAAGCAAAACCAACATTGGCTGTAATAACATAGAAACTCCAGAATAAACAGTGAAGAATCTCAAGTCAACAATTCAAAATTGTCTTCTCTGCATCTAACAGCTTCTTAGAATATTTCCAAACCCAAACAGTTTGTTTGTTGATCTTCTGGGTCCACGCTTGAATCCCTAATCATCCTAACACACTCCGCTCCCAATCTGATGTGGAATTTCCCTTTGTGTCCTCCTCTCCGCTCATCTGCGCAACCAATACCAATTTACCCGTTACAATGGCGTTGCCAATTCTCTTGTCACCTTCATCCTCGGAGATCCCCAGGGTGCAATATTAGCTCCTTTGTTTATCTGCTTGCTTGTCATCGGTCCAATTCAAAGCCCATAAACTCCCAGTGACTGGTTGCGTTACAATTCTGTGTCATTGTTATTTCGTTGTATTCTTTATGGATATTTAGCTCCTTATTATTTCAAAGGCATTGAAGGCAAACTTTTTAGGACAGCCATTAATGTCCGAACACCGATGTCTTCTTATTACTAGATTATTTCTAGATTAATGCACTAACAATGATGAGGTTACGCGTGGAATACTGTCTTGTAGATTTTATTCAGCCGAACTCTCGCTGGAATTTAGAAAGATTAAGGTGGTTTGGGACATGCAAAACCCATGCCTGCAAAACGTCTCATCGGTAGGCAATGTTCTCCGAATCGTATAATGACTGGCAGATGCATCAGAATGATCGGCCTTTAATCTGTGGGAAAAGAAATATAACAGAGCTAGTCCCGAGTTGCATGGATAATGTCACAGGATTGACTATTGCAGTATGCTGAAACCAGCTGCGATAGCTACATTTGCATTTCGTTGTGGTCAAGATCCCACATAACACGAGTAATTTGTTTGCTACATTTACAAGGGAGCACTGCATAACAGAGTGAACTGCTCAAGATTGGGTAGGGGGTCCTAGGAATAGACTTTTTAAACCCAATGTTACACGTTGTTCCGAATGAGATTCTCCATTCGATGGAGACTGACCTTCGAAACAAACAGGAAACAAAATTAAGTTTAAGGCAGACCAGGAGCCCATCGGTGTATACATAATTCACATTTCAAGACCGATAAGAAAAAGTGGACAGATGGTGTAGAACATTCCACGTGCAACAGCTTCGGGAGACGACCATTAAAAAAACGATAGTAATATACTAAAACATGCAAAAATAACGTTATGTGCGACATAATCCCCGTCCGATAAGATCAATTTTTTCGCCGAACCATGAACGTGCATTCCAGTGCCCAAAAAGCACTCACACCTCACAACTACTTGTGAGTAGGTAAGGGTTTGATGGTAAATTTGTTTGACTCAGTGCGATTCGGAACTCACTTGAGGCGCAAACTTCAGGTCAACCGGTTAACCTAGAATCAAAAAGTGCCGGAATCCGACATCGCTTTCATCCGAGCTGATACGTGGATCAATCACACCCACCAGAGTTTGCAACGATAACTACGTAGAAAGCGCGAAATGAAACTTCGATCAGCGGTTGTCGCTTAGCGGTCGGATTTCACTATCAAATATTAGTCGCGAACAAATGAGCACCGACAAAGACATGATCTGAATCAACGTCTGTCAACCATAGTGGTCGAATATCTCCTACTGATCCACTCAATCAGTAACGAATGCTAGCACAAGCAACTTAAGTCTAGCGATATATTCATGTTCTTGGAAATTTATCACAACTGAAACGAACAGCCTCGGTGACCATGTGCAATGACAAACGGAGTAAATAAATGGGACTTTATCTGAAAGCAAACTAATTCGATTGGTAGGTGAACAAAACATCCTGTTTCATTCTAAAAGGAACTCATCTTCAACGAGGTCTACAGTGTCCCACGGAAAAATGGCATGCGACGGCACCAGGTAAAGTTTGAACCTGTGACAATTACGTTGCACAGTCTATCATTGTTTCCCAAGGCGCATGGTAAACTAAAACCAATTGCTCTGGTGAATGGCCTGCAGAGGAATGAATGACGCGAATGGAAATAATAACACTTAGTCTGATTGGACTAACTAACGAGATTAAAATTACTTTGTCCAATCCAAAAGATTTAAATAACTATTTTCTGTTCCACTTGACTAATCTTTTCAACAATCTCGTTCCGGATAATTCCATTTGAACTTCTCGACATTCACGGGGAACGCGTTTTCAGTTTTTCTTCTCCTATACGGCTGCGTTAACCGAAATAGTAAGTTCTCTTGAACCAGGTTCGTTGCAGTGATTTGGTCGTGATGTAGATGCACCCGTTACATCTGCTATGTTTCTCCAAATGTTGGTGATAAAAATAACTGAATGAAATACTCAGAGTCATTTTGGAGAGTAGATTTGGCCCATTTTGTCTGATGTATCTAGAATAACAAAGCTTTGTGGAAAACGAATTGGATGAGTCAACTTTTCTGTTTTATTTTATCAACTAACACTATCAAGTCTAGTGCGAAACAGGACGAAACTCAACATGAGCGATGATTATCATGCTGGAAACATTGGAGATGCTGATGTGACATACCTTCGTTGTTTAGAAACCGTTACTATTTCATGTTCTGAGTGTATCATAATAGTTGATGGAGTTGAAGGGTCGAAGTGATTGCCTGCTGTGGACGCCTACTTTAAAATGTGCAATTCAATTTCGGTGCTTCTGTGACGCCTGTCCCATCGGTTTTATCCGTCGGTGTCTTATCACTAGTATACGAGACTAAATCTATCTGGCACTCCACGGTGACAAGCTCGATCCGCACAAGATATACAGTGAACATCGGTGACTGTTTTAGTTTTTCCGGCAATATTACGAATCAGGTAAGACGTACCATGTGGGTGCTGCTAAATCATTGGCTATAGGAATCCACCATCCTGAATTGGTCAAAAAAACTCCGACTCCTTAACCTTAGGCTGCAGTGGCCCCAAAATCTGTCACAACCGAATGTCTAATAGTCAGTGTGATTGCTATCAACTTAAAGTTACTGGACTGACAACCGAACGGATGTTTATCCAACCCTAACGCGCGCACAGCTCCCTCGTTTCTCTTCAGGTCTGCAGTGGACGATTAGTTTGAGCGTCTGGCACCTCAAAAGAAGTTCGAATTCCAGATCTGCCGGTCACTATGGTGATAGGCGGCAACTTACTTTCGTCCGAAACTTTGCCACCTCTGATTCCATGAGACCCTATATGGACCACAGTTACTCAAATTTTCAAAGTCATGTTTGCACTCGCCCCCTTACAACCTATGGTTACTCCTAATCATTACCGACATTCTTTTTCCAATATACCCATGCATGAATATTGTTATGAAAAGCGGTAAGACAAACCTTATTAGTACTTGTTGGATCCATACTTATTCAGAGGGTTTAGAGTGAAAATCTTGAAAGGATTCTTTACTTGAGCTATGTATTCGATGGTCTATGGGGATTCTTCACAAATAAAAAAGATGAAAGGCTGACAATGAATTTTCACGACTGAAATCTCCCGGAGCAGCCGGCAGCATAGCAGGCATTTGCTGATTACCGTGAGACCGCAACATAGCCACTCGTGGTGCTTACTGAACGAGATGTATTTTTGCATTGTAGGACCAAAATGTTACACCGCGTTCACCTCTCACTACCAAAATCTATCACTCCATTGGGGAAACTTTGTCCTGGTTTCTGACAGGTGGCTCACGTTATCCTATCCCCCGAAAGCATGGCGTTTCCGTCAATAATTAGACTCTATTCGCGTATTGCTAGTTTCAGTGGATATTAACAAAATAGGAAGAGCTTTTCAGTGGAGCAGGAATGGAGGATTGACTAAATGTATCCTTTAATCATGCTATAACAATTTGTGTGTGATTTTCTTCTCCACTAGGTGAGTTTAATTTCTGAAAGATAACGACAGTTAATCTATAGCCACAATTTTCACATCGGCACGAGGATTTTTTAGTGTTACTCGATAGCGAGAGTACATAACACCAGGTGCACGAATAAGTATATTTTGTATGCACCAGTTGGGCCTGTCGCGGTGCTTCTTCCATAAAATCTGAAAGCTCAATGCGATAGTCCACTGGCTATGATACTCGACTTCTCACTGGTTGTGTGCCATAGATGTGAGCATTGAATGGTTCCCCTCACCGACAAAACAAATTCGTCACGCTTTGTCAGCAAATGTCTAGTGAAGATAAGGTTTACTCCAAATGTGATCGAGAAATGCGTGTTTGGCATACTGTTTGGGCAGCGTGCACCAAGGACCATAAGTTCACGGTCGGTTCTTGGTTTCATTGTTATTTGATTCGGCTGTATGAAAAGTTGGCCTCGTATCACAGGTTTCGAAGATGAGTACATTGGATGAATGGTGGTCTCCTGGTCGAGATTCCGCTTTGGCTAGATAATGTTTTTGAAAACTATGTTCTACAGTTCACGAAGCAGAATTTTCGCTTCATTCGTGATCATCTGTTGTCTTGTTGTGTCTAGCTGAGTTTTTCAGTTTTTGAAAGTACAAACCATAAACCATATCTCCTGTGCCCATTAGATTCGGTGTAGTAATTACGAAAGCGAACGTGAACATTTTGCTTACCTTTTTGGGTGGTGAAATCATTCACGACAGGAAATTTATGCATGGTTTTTCACAATTCAAATAATCGAGTCACGGAAGCTGTGTGCAATGAATATCCTGTTTGTCGATCTGGCTAATTTTTCTGTTTCCAATTTACATATGAACAATGGGACATATTCCGGTGCCTAACGGGAACTAGGGTGTTCCGCGTGAACGAGTACGAGATTGGATAGCGAAAGCAATGATCATCTTTGTATCGGAATCAGATAGATGTACACAAATATTGCCTCATTTCCATTCTTGAATGTTTTCAACCAAATCTTTTACACGAGTAAACTTGACGAGCGAATTTGGAAATGTCGAATAGGGTTTGATATTAATACAGAATCGAGATTCAACTACTATTAGACATTTTGAATAGAATGGATAGAAGGCGCAGATTGCGAAATGCAAGCATTCATTCTAGTCACGACAATCGCCCACAAAAACATATTAATTTGCGTTCGAATGAGATGAGGCGCAACGCAATGAAAATGAAACGGCCAACGCCAGTGAAGGGAAAAATGCACATGGTGACGGTTTCAATCAGTCGATGGAACGTGTTGGACATTTGTGTTCGACACACAAATTTGTTTTTGCAAAATCTGCACTACTCAACCACACTCGAAACAAACCAATTAGTTCCAGTGCTACGAAAATATTTTGAAAAAATAGATTGACAATTACAAATGGCATTATTTTCTGTACTGCAATTTTATCACAAGGCAAAATGGGGCAGTGCTTCGGTCCAAAAATAGCTTTTTGCTAGACAAATGCTAATTGTTGACGTCTGTGGTCCTGGACGACAGGTGGTCAAGTTTCTCTTGAACAAATCTTCTGAATGAGCAAGTCCATCTGATCTTGGGACCACCTACCACTCACTGTCAGTGTGCGTCTTTTATGGACGCAAGAAGGGGTTAGAAGGCCAACTGAAACATCACCGTACGCACAATCACATAGCCGTCGTGTACTCGATTTCATATTTTTTTTTACAATGTCACTCTCCTTGGTTTTGCTTTGTCCACGTGTTCGTTTCGATCGGTGCAAACAATACCGCTCCAACCAACCTGCATTCAGTCACAGACCCACGCCGATAACAATACGTAAAATTAATTCCATTTTTTGCCTCAGTGTTTCAAGGGTTCTGCGTAATTTGTAAGTAGACGTTGATAAGGACCACGATTAGCATTTCCTACAGGGAACAGTCACCAAGCATCAAAATTTACTGAAACCTCTTAAACCATTCAGGGCATTAAGGCCAAGAAATTCAGAGTTACATCTTGCTGAATAGGGATTGAATAGTCGCAAAAGTGGCTCATTTCAAATACTCTTGTCGGTGTGTATCACAAGGTAATGTGAACCGTGTCACTGCACGACAGATTTCGCGCGCTATCCAAATCAGCAATTTCTCATATTTTTCCTTCAAGGAACGAAATCACCTTATTCGTAGGTTTAGTAAAATAAAAGGCCCATTTTCCCTCTACCGGCATCATAAATCCTAGTCAAATTCGTGGTCAATCAGGATACCTTCTTTCGTTTCCTTCGTTAGTAATTCGAATGTTTTCCCGATTTCCACGTTCATCTAAACAGAGGTCATATTCCAAGTGTGTAAAACGTTGTCCAAGATGTGCTTCATGATACAAAACTCCGTTCCCGCTTAACTGGCACCAGATAACTTGCTTCCAATCGATTAAGATTTGTGATTCTCCATAAGGACAAAGCTCCTTTTGATTTTTGGGAATGTGTGGAAGTCTGTGAGAAACTTCACCCTTCATCTTCTGGAATGTGGCTCCGACAATAGTTTGCTTTTGTTAGGATTGGTCTTCATATTGATGATGAACATGACTAAAACAGGTAATCTGATGAAAGATGAAATTTGATTTCCCGTTCTGTAATTTCCCCACCCCCCCTCCCCCACCGATCTAACTCAACGTGGAAATGAAGGGATTTTCAATTCTCATCTGAAGTTCATCTTCTAGTGGCGATGTAGTTCGAATCACATTAGAACTGCACATTGGCTTGCATGCCCCGGGCACATGCCATCTTCGGTTCCATGAAATCAAAGAAAGACAATTATGAAAACGTGTCTTCCCCTTACTTGATTCGGATATCCTCGCATTGGAGATGTGCTCCGTTTCTACCGCTGATTGTCTTACAAACCATTACATTTTCACAAATTTCGTGTTTCCCTGATTCGGATGATCAAATTATTGATCCATATCCCTGTCCCGAGCGAGATCTAGTCCAACAAAGACCGTAATATGGCTAAATTCCACGCATTTCAACTCTAAGCTACCATATGACAACCGTGAACCTTGTGGCTCCAAATAGCTAAGACTTTTCCTTTTCCGACACCAAATAGGTCAATTGCACTAGCAGTGAATATCAGCGTTTCTCCTTAGTCCACTACAACCCAGTGGATTCAGAAGATTCTGGTACTGACATACAATGCCACCTGAATTCTTGATGTTTACTATTATTTAACTTATGCCAAGAATATGCTAGGCCCTTACAAATTCGTTGTGTCTCCATGCAAAAATATAATTTCACAATTAATTTCCGGTTACAAACAGTGAATTTTAGTTTTGCCAGCACTCAACTGACGGTAACACGAATGTTGGAAATTCTGGTGCATCTGCATTTAGAGAATAAAAAAAAATAAATATCTAGTAGCCTTAGAACCGCGTTGTTGTCTCACGGATATATTCCTGGTCGGAACGGAGTGGAGATCTCTGCAAAGAACTAGGTCCATTTCGTAATAATGCGATACGTAGATAGGTAACGGAGATTTTCGCTACAGAAATAAGGACACAGCTATGGTGGATTTGTGAAACTGGATGCCTACTGCATCGTCATGCACACGTACCTATTCACGAAATAATTCACCACGTGATATCATCGCCCAATTTATCATTAAGCAACTGTGGAATCACTGTACAGTTCTTCATCCTGCTGATGATTCCTAACGAGGACGGAAGAGCACATGCAGAACTTCTACCCGAGAGACAAAGATAGACAAATTGTGGTAGACGAATGAATGACATTCATTTCGGGATCCTCCGGCAACTTAGACCGATCGAAACTCTGACAGTCCTACAACTACATATATTCATGTCTCTGCATTCCTTAGCCCATAATCGTAATGTTTCAAACTTAACCACTAGCCATTTCGATGCAGAACGCTAACGAACTGAAGAAAAGGCTGAGGGGTTATAA
>LUCM01006516.1:10096-23612 GCA_008360955.1 Fasciolopsis buskii
CGAAGTCGAGTAAAATTTGCAGTGCTTTGGGTTCCGCTGGGGTAGACGACTTCCTGCATTTGAATCTGTTGAGCGGTCCTGAAAGTACTCCACAGCAGCTTCGCCTGTCTGATTAAAATATACCTGCCGAACGTGCTCCTTCGATCCGAATTGGGACCGGAGCATGTTAGGAAGAAATGATCGAGGTTGATCCATTTATTTACCCATTAAGCTATCTGGATTGGTTCTTGACGAATTACCGCGCATCAACACAACGTAACCCTTTGTTCTTTTAAATCAGCGATTGTTTCACAGAGAGGAAAAAATCTGCCGAACCCTCCGGCGTGCATTAATGGGTGTCCCGTTTATTTTATATTCGTAAACTCCGATATCGAGCTATGGTTAAGCCGATGAGGACATTCGAAAATTGACCACTGCATTTGTAGTAGCGGCAGATGATGATGCTGAGGATGATGATGACGATGATGATGATGATGAGGATGACGATTTAAAAGATGGCAATGGGGATTACAATGAATACGGTCATTGGGATTAGTTTGTGGATGATGACCCCGGGTGATTTTCGTGCTGACGTCGACAGCGTTGTCTCTGATGATGCAAATGACATCATTGATTGACGAAAGAGTCAGCAAGTGTATTTTTTTAACATATGCAATCGTATATGCTAGTAATAGTGAAAAACGCTAATAGATGAACTTGCCTGACAAACAGTTTTATTTGCTCACCCAGTCTACTTGTGCCGAGGATATAAATAGACGGATGCATGTCAGAATTTATAAAGTGTTACTTTGAAATCATTTATGAACTGAACAATAACAACATTGAATAAAAAATTACGAAAAGGTTAAAAAGATTAATTAATGGTGCTTCTCGACTATACCCACTAGACCCCGTATTTCACGGGGATACCCCGTGAAATTCCCGTTTTCGGGTTATGTCGTGCACTATTTCCGTCAACATTTCCTCATCTGCTAACCACCATTCGGAAAGATGCGAAATTAAAATTAAAAATGGGTTTTGGACTGCAGATTGAGTCTTCGGTGCAAATGTTAAATGCAGACGAATTCTGCAAATTTTCCTGTGTCGATTCGCGCATGTTCTGATCACATTTGGGTCACTTTTGAAAACAAGCAACATGTCTGGATAGAATGAAACCAAAATTGTCTGTTAAACAAGATGACTGGGAGATGAATTGCAAGTGCCTGTCAATTAGCCAGCCGATCGATGAACCAATTCCATTCATTTACAATAGATGGACAAAAGTCATTGGAGATTTCCAGTCACGCTATTTCAGTCATATTTATCTGACGTAACAAGGAAGTTCAAGAAATTAGTCAGCCCAGTTGGTTTGTTGTTCCGTTGGGTGATCAACTGTCTCCCTGACTGATTTACAATAGAACAAATAAACGTGATGTTTCTTCACGCAACTAGCAACCGGTGACTTGGGTTGATATGTTGATCACAAATGACGCCATCTGCTCTGGGTTGTGGTACTTTTAAGTACTGTACTCATTTCTTTTTTCATATACAACTCAAACTCATGCTCTCTTGTGAGAATTTGCTAATCCGACTCTAACATCCAGCGGCAATGAGCTGGTTACGTACCGGCAGTCAGACAAGTACTGTAAACGGTTGGCTTGTTGCTATCATGTCCGCTGAGTGCACATGACGCATTCGAACGTCTGGAGTTGGGAAAACCCCATCAGTGCAATTTGTAGCCAGTAATTTGGGTTCACTCTATAACCAGACGACCGAGTGCACCTCATTATCGACCGACCAGAACAGATTGAGAAAATCATACAAAGGGAGAGTGGATTTGCTGCTGTTTAAATCTTGACATTTTGTTCCGTTTTTAAAGTTCTGAACATATCTGCACACGGATACTTTCAAACTAACATTGTGATATCTGGTTACAAACTGAACGATCAAAAACACTTAGTGGACACAGTAAACAAATACATAGAAACCAATGAATTTTCTTTCCAGTTATTTTTATTCCTTTCATTGTACGTCAGAAGACTACCAAACAGCAAAATCTTGAACTTAACCGGCACTTCTTTTCTCACTACCTAATGCGAGCTTGAATGCCGTGCAGGGACATGCGCCCTATCCGCTAGTGTACAGTGCATGCAGGCATCATTGATCCTGAACCATGGAGTAGCGTAGAACCAGGAAAGATCATACAGGTCACGTGTGGTAACGAGGCGGGCGACAACAAGTTACCGTCTCTCAACAAAACCCTGAAGATCATTACAAAAGATTGCTATCCATTATTCCGTATACCACCTGTTATCACGATAAGGATGGAAGCACTTCACTCGAGATTCCAATACCGGAAAAATGTTTATCACAAACGAGAAAATGAGCATGACTAGACCAGTTTGGTAAATCGTTTTAGCTGTTGTGGTTGGAAAGAACGGTTGTATTTTTTATCAAGGAGCACATGGTCTGGTGCACCGGATGTAGCTAATGTTCGGAAATCGTGCCCGATATCGTTGCAAGCAACCATCTGTGTTAAGCGATTAATAATAAATCTCGGGAAAAGTCAACTAATTTGATCATCTCTGCCGAATGCCCAAGTTCAGCAACATCAAAGATTAAATTTGGCACGCGAAAAGAGCAGCTAACAAATTTACCTATCTTAGAAAATCCTGCGTATGATGCACTTCCGGTAAGGTAGACAAAATTTGCTACCGAGAATGAATAGTCCATTCACAATACGAATTAGGAGTTCTATGGATTTCATTCGTCTGTTTGTTCATTGTCTGCGTGATTGGTCATCATAGGGGAACCGTGCTACACAGCAAAAGAGAAGACATCCGTTCTGATGTTCTCCATTTCATCTCTAATAAGTCATCTATTGGGCGGACAGTAATGTTCGAACTAACAACAAAATGCCGTTCTTGCCGGTTTCGAGCATTTCATGCGCATTTATTGCTTGGTTCATCCATTAATGCAATCTATCCGCTGTCGTTGCACTCGCATTGAATGTAACACTCGGTACTGGATATTGCGATGTAGCATTCACGAACCTCGCATTCTCTTTATTGGATAAAGTTAGCCTATTTGTGACCTTAGTAGCTTGTGCGGGATTCTTCTACTTTCTGATTCAATGGTATTTTTCGTTTCGTTTACGATTCCTTCTGGCACATTCAGTCATTTTCTCCATCTCCGTTCCTTTCGTATGGTGCCTTTAGGAGTCTGTGATTTCACTCGACAACCCTGCGATGAAACTGAACGTTTTGTCGCTGTACGTAGCACTGATATTGTACACATCGGTTTTGTCTCGCAGGACGTGAAACGTGGACAGCTCATCCTGGTTTCGAAGTCCAGGTGTTCCTGATTTGGTGAAGGCAACCGTACTCACGCATTTACCGTCTCTTCTAGGTATTAGCCTAGTTGGAACCATCTTAGGTTCAACAGTTTCTATTACTTTTTCCGTTATTGAAATATCATCGAGAAAATTGCCGATTTTGTTTGGATGGTGATGCCATTCTTCATTCTTATCGATGAAATCGGCAATTTCATCGGTGCATTTAAATCGAAATTAGTTGATCAGCTCGTCTAATTGGACGGCACAAAGTTATTGTAAGGGTGATGGGAAGATAAAATGCATTATCCGTTTTCGGAATGGACCTCGCAGGGTGTGATTTCAGTTTGATACCATGGCCGACTGTTCGGCTGGAATGCAAGGCGCATGTACGTAGTATACTGCATCTGCGCTGTCAACTAGATCCGCTTCAACCACATAGCGGACACAGGGTTAAACTGTGCAACTGTGCAACAAATCTCACCATAGACTGAATGGCGTCAGTTTGAAGGTAGCGCCCATACTGTCGCCAGCTTTACCACTCCCACAGGCTTTTGTTTCAGCAGTTGGGAGACAAAATTTGTTGAAATCTCTTCAAGAACAAAGTATGGAATAGTTAGATCAGGGGTTTCCGCAAACTATTTTACGTTGAACGCATGCAACACAAGACGAATCCGACTTGAACACAATTGGGCATTTGGAACAATTTGTGCTGTCGTGTGTGTGTGTGTGTGTGTGTGTGTGTGACTCAGCTAAGAAAACAGCACTGACCCCCGTTGTGACATTCACATAATGATGCCCGTCTATATCAGTTGCATGTAATGCACAACCTCGAAAGGTGCACAGAGACAAGACAGGAGTGAATGACACAATGAATGAAGATAGGGCATCGTGATTAATAGGGATATATCGGCCATTCTTCTCCGGTAAACGTTTAGCAAATCCATGGTTGCGCTAGCAAAACCCACACTCCAAGTATCGGGCAAGTCGACCAGATCGAATCGGAGATTTGTGGTTCTACAGCTTTATCCGACAAAATGCCGAGAAAGTGACGTACGTGTGTGATAATTAAGCTGAAATAGGGAGGTCTGAAAACTACCTTCATCAGCTTTGATAAATAAAGTCGTTTTTGCTGGAATGGTGGCTGGAATTGGCTCGAACAGTCAATTTGTTTTGCACGGCGGCTAGAGTTTTATTGATTACATCGTACGTTTGATACAGTACAAAGGTTCGAATTCAAAACGTCATAACTACTCACATACTATAGTAAGAAAATAATAATTTTAGAAACAATTAATTAAAGAAGACCCGTTCTTCAAAAAGGAACAAAAGGTTTAAATTCAATCAGCAGAATCTAGAAATAAATTTCATCGATTTATGCGCTCGACATCTCGGCTATCAGGCATAGTGACTTGGATCGAAATAATAGGTAGTCTGATCAATTCAAGAGAAATGGACCCTCATACGCTTTTAAACTAAGGTTGCGGGACAACGGCAGGTACCGAATGAGGACAGATATAATCGGGTAATCAAACGATGTTTTTCAGTAATAAAATACGCACTTGGACTTTGACGTAATCAAAACTATTTTCCTCTAATCCCTGGGAACAATTTTTGTGTAATGTAAGGCAAACAACCAGTAATTTATAGTTTGAAGTTTAGCGAATGAAAATACGAAACTGCGATGTGATGTGTGTGTGGCAATCGGTGATCCGAGACTAAGGCAACATAGTGCAGTTTCGGATTTCTGTTTGCTTGAACGAAATCTAAAATGACACTGTGTACAGGTTGATCACTACTCACTAAAGTCTGGAGATACTACAGTGTTGATTCTTGGAACCCTGGGCATATAGCACGATAAACTCAACCCGTTTTCGTGTAGAAACACACTCAGGTACGGCTTCTGTCGGCTTCTTTCATGTTTCTTTTTATAAAGGCACTAAACAAAATAGCAGCGGAAATTTTATGCATAGCAAAAGTGAGCTCGGCAAACGTGATACCCCTCGAAGATTTAACCCCACTACGATTACCCTGAGCGCGACACATTTCTCGTTAGTGTTTTACGTAATAAACCAAACAAAGTCAACGACCGCTCTTCTTGTCACGACCACAGGATGTGTTTGTATACGTGTGTCGGGAATTTCTCTAGGCGATATATTATTCTCGTGGGCATCGGCAACAGTAGTCACATTCGTGCATCTGTGGACAAAATTCATGCAAAATTCTCGTCGAACACTGATACAGTAATTTTCGAATCGTTTTCCCCAGCCAACTAAAGCCGATCGTATTCTTTATCCTAGGTCATCAGTATCACGTGATGGCGGCAATTTGTATTGTTTTTAACAGCATTTCATATCGATTTCTCCGTTACCCTTATGACAGCGGAATATAAATTATCCAGGGTACCTACGTTATTCTTCACGAATAAAAATAGAATGTGCCAAGTCATACTTGGTGCCATGGATGGGTAATCAGTTACTATTTTATTTGACACAGATAATCTTTGATTGGTGAGCGCATCGACCATGCACGTCGATTATGCCTGATTGTGCAAAGAAAGAAATTAAGACACTTGGAATAAATAAGTAGAAATTCAATAGATGGCGTTCAGAATTGGGTTGTCGGTCGGTTCTGTGTTACTCAATGCATGATGTCACTTTTTGTCAACGTATCCGCTCGAGACTGAAAAATTGCGATCACCTACTTACTGGACTGCCTACTGGGGAGGAATTTACCAATTTGATTGGTCGCACGATGCAATATTGAATAAACTAATGGAACAAGACGGTCCGCAAACAGGGTGATCGGATTAAACGACACATTCATATTGGTGCAACTGAAATTCACGGGATTAATGCAAAACGAGACACAACGTGAGACCACTCATCACATGTTGTTAATGCTCATCCGTTCAGTAAAGAACTGCGGGAGCATCGTACGAGGAATGCATCCTGATCAGGAATAATCAGCAACACGTTCCGTTCTCCTCGTCCGAGGAAGTATTGGTCCTCAACACGTCTCAGTTCAGGCACCTTTGGTACACCTTACTGACTATTTCCAACAACGAAAAAAACACTTATATGATGTTTTCATAGCATTCTAATGGTGAGTTGGCCATTGAAACCACAAGGCAATTAGCTGTGCGGAAATAAATTCGCCGGACGATGTTTATATTTTCCATAGTGCATCTTTACCTTGGAGAAACCTTTGAATCGGCTCTCCACTGGAAAGCGCAAATCTCTGGATGCATAAGAGCGGGATAATTTGATTTTTGGCGCAGCTTTTCCTTTATTGCACATTAAAAACGTGGAACTAATTCTAAAACAGACCAACTGATAGGCTATGGGACATTCACAGAGTTAACTGGTCTCTTAGTATCATCCAAAATGAGTATAGGCCAAAATCTGTCCTTGTAGCTGTGTTCTTTCCTCGTTTAAAAGACTGGTTATTTTTAGCAGTCAGAATCTGGAGTGGAAAACCAGAGTTCAAAAAAGCGCGTAACGTAAAACATGTAAATCCCGTGTCCGTTGTAAGACCGAATAAGGTGATTTGGTGACCCAGTATGAACTTCGTTCGTAAATCCAAATTCAGCCGGTGAATGCCCGTTTTTGGTCCAACTTTGGGTAGGCTTGTTAGCTACAGTCCAAAATAGGTCAGCGACAAATAAAGAATACTAGACAGCAGAAAACTTGAATTGGAACTTATTATTTGCCTATTCTGTCCGAAGGATAACTTTTCAACTGAAAACTAGGCGACAATGAACATTTACTGCCTTGCATCTTCTGTATCCGGTTTTTGCTAGCTAATAGAGGAAGAAACTGAAGAACGTAACTTTTAGCAATGTTCAACTAGATGATGCGAATTCAAATTTTATTCTCTTTATCTTCTTACTTCCTTTATTAATGGAATAACAATATACATCATATTTCGGGAAGCCGGCCGCGACCAACAGAGGGCTACTAAGTCGGGAAGTTGGCCGGTGGCGGGAGGATCCGAACCCGCGACCTTTGCTTCCAAATGCCATGACCTTATCCGCTTGGCCACCACCGGCTACCATGCGCCTGAACGATCCCGATTAGGGATCTTCGCAGGCTTCAACCCGCCAGTGTGCAATGGCGAGCCTCCACCAGGGGCCAAGGCATTCCTGATCACCTTGTTCCCGGAGCCAGGTAAGTTCGTGGATGTCGTTCAGTTCGACCTGGTACAAAGGATGAGGCTTAGTGATCAGCTGACAGACATTCGCGGAAATAGTTCAGGCGTACAGAATAAAGTTAGATTCCAGAGTCATGCAACTGGGTTCGTAGTGGACCACCTATCCAATGACAATGGTGCGCGAACTGCGCGGCCGCTGTATCGACGTTGAAGGCCACCTAATTGGGGAATTTGCTAGTGGTTGAAGAACTTGACTCCATCATCTTCGGTTTGAAACTTCGTGATTTTGACCTGTTTAGCAACACCGGATTCAAAACGGGAAATTAAATTACACAGATTGAACAAAAATAGCCTAGGCGGAATGGAAACTTAGAAGGTGTGGGAAGAAAAATACTTGCACTTTGTATCCTAGCAACGGTATAGAGCTGCAATTTATTTTGTTGTGACGGCGCTAGGCTTGATGTGACAACGTTCTTCACTTAGCGGCAGTCGATGAACATGTTTCGAAATTTTTCGTTTCAGACAGAAGTTTGTGACCTCTTCAAGGTCCTCACAAACTTTCCAGTTAAGGCTGATAACTAAAGCCATTCACAGTTCGATTGACTCGTCTTGGCAACGATAACCGGCGACTACTTTAGTGAAACGTGCTACTTCATATGGCTCACTTACCTGTAACTTGGTACAACATGAAATCCTTGCCAGTGTTTAGCCAAAGTCCGTAATTATTTCCTTGAACCCGAAATCCTTTCACCGTCCAACCCTCCTTCCTTAGTGCCTCACCTTCGACTGACAATGTTTTGCCCAAAGTTCCCGATTATTTTACTTCCACAATGAGACACAAACATTCCTCCGTGCTGTGCTGTTCGCAAATCGATTCAGAATGTGTTGGAACAAACTGAATTCAGCAAAAATCGGGGATAAAGAGGAATTTTCTTCACATAAATTCGTGTATGAAATCTCTGTAAGCAAATGGGCAGTGACCGTGAATGTGTTTCAATTGATCACTTTGATGGGTCTACATTTTGAAACATGAATATTGTAGTTTTGGTATTCAGAACACCGTTAAGTCGACAGCGTACATTATCCTCTGATTGATTGCGTATGATTTCGCTTCTTGAAAGTCAATCGCTATTAACTAGAGCTAAGGCACCATTACTTCTGCTTTGGGTTTCCTTAGGGTTTGTACATTCGGAAGTAGCATATTTCGACCATTGTCGTGCATGTTGTCAATGCACGATTTCGCATTCTATGACATTGGGATGATAATCAACACACAATAATAGATTGCAGTATTTTTTCAACCTATCCACGTTGTGCGTGCAACTCAAAGAATGGGGATCGTTCGGGTACTAATGCCCGAATCTGTACCATAAAAAAGCCAATATCGAACGACAAAGTCCTCAAAAGCAGTCATGCATGTTTTGGTCAGCAATAAGCCAACAAACACTGAAAGCAGTCAAATCAGTCACTCTTGGGCATATCGTTTAGTAAACCGTCTGTTGATCGATTAATGAATGTACTTCGCTAATAGGGTAAAATATATCCTTTTGTTTAGCGAAACCTGGACAAAAGTCAACCCCTATCGGGCGGAATATGTCGATCAGTCACACAAATCCGGTAACGCATCGTTGATGCTATAGAACATTTGGTTTCTTCGCAGCCATGGACGGTGAAAAATGAATTGCAAATCGATTCTGAATCTTCCGACCAATCAGTAATCTGACTGGACCGCACTAGTCTGGTAATTTTTCCTTCGTAGCATTAATTATGAATGCGAAACAAAGACTGACCGGAGTAGTTTTGATGAACTCTAATCCAACTATCCTGCATGTTTTACTACCAAATAGCCGAGTAAAACAAAAATCTCTATTTTTGACAACGCGCTAGTTTGTCACAAGTTTCTGGTTGCATATTTGCCAAGCAACCTACTTTCTTACCCTATCCACTGTAATTTTTCAGCGAAATGGAAGACACGCTCAGTGAATTTGGACAGACAAGCATCCTGATGATATTAATTGAATTGATGTTGTTCTTCAATCAAAAATGGACTCAAAATAAAAGGCACTACCGTTACGGGGAATGTGGTCGATGATACGACAACGTAGACAAATTGTTCGATTATTTTCAAATCAATAGCAAAGAAACCGTCAACCATTATTTCACCCTAATCAATTCAGTATTTATTAGGACAATTACACTCTCCCACATTTGCTGACCTCAGAATACACTAAGGCAATTGGAGCTGACGTGTTTGCAAAGAGTATCTTGCCCAGATCTAGTTAGTGAACCCGAAATTTGTGGAAATTGCCGGAGGAATGTGAGTCGAAGATAAACGACTAATAAATTGCCGGTCAACGTTAAACCATTGCAGGTCGCATGTGATGGGGTAAGATATCGTGGCCATCAAAATAAACACAACAATGCCGGAGATGAAGTGATCAACATGAACAGGAGATAAAATCAGAGTTGCAAATGTTGTCAAGGAAACAGATTTGAAGCAGAAAATCGTATACAAATGTGAATAAAATTGTATGTAAAAAACATGTGTGATTCTGAGAAAAGAGTACGAACAGGATGCAAAGTGCGGGGAGTAAAAAGCACCCCAAGCATTGCGAAATGCTAACCTACTCCAATAAGACTAAAATTGTCATTTTCGGGTAGGAATGCGGGATGATAGAATACTAGTTTAGTGACACTTCGCGTTTTATCACTCAATTTCTCTTCTAATGAAAATTTCACATTCAGAAGAGTTGAAATCATTCATACCAAGCAATGCTGCTTTGTTGACCCAACACAAACCCAAATCTGGTCCGAAATAATAAGCCTTGCATTTCATCGGGGAAACAGAAAGATTTCGACAAAACAGAAACTTCAAGGACTGCTTGTTCCGAACGTGATCCGATCTAACACTGAAGAAACGCGTGCAAATTCGTATTCATTCATTATCCGTACATCTTTGTTCAACCATTTGCCACTAATCTACAATTGGTTCCACGCAACCGTGTGATTCGGTATGAATTGGGAATTCCGTTTTCGTAGTTTTATAATTACAACTCGAATAGACCATATGATCAGTGGTTTCATTTCTCATGAGCTGTTGCTTATCTTTAACGAATTAAGCTATTCCACAAAAGTGAAACAAGATACCCAAAATGTCTGCACTGGTTGAACAAAGCGCCATAGTAAAATTGTGTGACACGGAATACACAACCAAAATGACGAGACAAAACAAACGGAAAATGGATTAGATTTAACAGCAATCTTCGTATTGTCAATATGTAACAGAAATTATCCAAACAACGTGTCGGTTGTTACGTTGTGCATGCCTTGGTAGTCAAAACAACTCGTCACTCCCTCACTCCGTATACACTTTTGTTTGACTAAATCATGAGGCCATTTTCACCTCAATTTTGTCCTCAATTTCATGAATTATTGCTAACCATAAATCAATTCGATCGATTGCTTTACGAGCATGGACGAATACAACTGAATGGCTTCACACTTATCGCGCAAGTCTACGGTTCTGAATGTCTTAATCAAATTTTCCGGAGAATTTCTCCTCGTTTAACGTTTTCACCTGAAATTCATCCTGATCGGCAATGACCCGAGGATGAGTGACTAGCCGAAACTCCAGGGGGCGCGAGGTGACCAGGTCACATTCGGGAGCATGTGAATAGTTTGTTTCACTTTACTTGATGATCTTGATTCTGTTCGTGTAAGAATTGCATCAGATATTGTTGAGATTGCGGGTAATAAAAAGAGGCTGCAAAATCGTTTCCGACCAAATCAGAAAGGGAGGAATGTACTGAGCTGTTGAACTGTCATAAATGGACTATGATTGGTTTTGACTATAACTCGGAAGAACTATCGTGAACGTGAATTAAAACGCTAGGATTTTGATCCAAAGGGCCAAAAAACACATTGCTTCATGTTTATATTATTCACGAAACGATATTGTCTCGTATACCAATTTTAAGTCGATACAACATGGCTAATAGTTTGATTGAGCTGCTCACCTTGGATACTGATTGGATGTGCGTCGGTGAGGAACTACTTTCTAAATTTATTCACATGTTCTTGTTTTCATTAACATGATTCCTGCAAGAATGGAAGGACAAAATATTCCCCGAAGGGCATGGCGGTTTTTGCAATTGTTGTCACTCTCTCAAGCACTGTTCACCTCATTAATTTCTTGCCCAATCAACTTCATGCGCTTACAGTCCTTCGTATTGGAATCTCATTTGGATCAACAGAAGTCCTTTGAAATCCATCCAACAATCACACAGCATTAGACTTAACTGTTATTCATCACGTGGCGATTCATCAACTGAGATCTTAATCCAAACCCAAAACGTGCTTTAGCCCTTCAAGGTAGTATGACATTATATATGTACCATAATTTGCTGAATGAAGCATAGGCAACAGGTACATCAACAAGCCTAATTGTTTTCTTTTTGACATCACATTATTCACTACCGCAATAGCTCTTTGATAAGTAATCTAACTTGAAAATCACTTGGACGATTCGATCAAACAGTATGGTAAGTAAATGCACATTTGATATTCTATTGAGTCCGACGTGATTCGCACTCACGCACGATTGTATCCACGATTTAGCACTGTGTGTGTGTGTGTGCGTGTGTGGCACATCACTTTAAATGCACGAAAGCACCAAAGGACTCGAACAATTCATGTAGGCAAATATCAGTAATTAACGGTTTCTAATTGGGTAGAGGTATCGACTCTTGTTGGCCAAACGGATATCGCAATGTGGATGAGTTATTCAGCAAACCCTTGGAAAGACAATGCCAGTAATAGCGCCTACTCAACTAGTGTTACATCAAAGCAGCCTATTTTGATGAAAGGTAAATTAGAATCTGTATTTAAGCACTGTCGGAAAATGTTTTAGTCGTTTAAAAGAAGGTCTAGTATGAAATTGCCAGTATGGTACTACTCTGGAAAAGATTGGATACCTACGGAGGTGACAAGGAATTTTATCGGGGTAGAACATGGCAAGATGATAAAGGTGTCAGAATTAGGGCACAGAAGTTCGGTTTTGCGAGTGGATGCTATTTGGACTTTAATCTTACCACTTAATCGATGACCTATTTTTGGAAGTTTCGCATTATACCAGCTTCCGGTTCAGTAAGTTTTAAGGATGTTTTCCGTTGATCAAAATAAGCCGCAAATGATAGGTGTGTTCGGACCAACCGGATCACACAGTTTGCTTCCGGTGGCACTCATCGCATAGGACCGGCGCAATTCTTTGCATCGTTCACCTAGTGCTCCGTATAACGCTTTTACCCTAATAGACCATATCTCATCCCCGGATTCCATAAAAGCTTCAAAGCGGTTTTTATCAGTGTAGCATTTCTGTCATTGTTGTATCGCCTCCTGCAGTGTAAAGGCGACCTGGTTTGCCGTTTCATCAGAAGCAACCACCCTCGATTTGTATTCCTTGACCAGCAGCGGGTACCGAACGAATGTTAAAAGTGTATTACTACTTGGGAGGCTTACTTCAGTAGTGGCCTACGAAACTTGAGATTGCTGTTCCCTATCCAATGGATGGTGGTAATGAATGCAACGAGGAAATGCAGCGGTGTGCAATATTGCTTATTCTGGTTGGAGTCAATAAAGATCGTCGATAGAGCTTTCGGCGAACAGTTTGTTCTCTTCACATTACAACCACTTTGAAGGTGGCAAGTCCTTGTGTTTGCCCTACCTAGGCCTAGCGCTTTGCACATATCGGTCAGTAAAGCAGGAAACAAGTTCCGCCCTTGATCCGAGTACTATTGTCCAACAGATCAACCGGTTAATCTTCTTACCCAAAATTGCGTCCGCCGATCTCACTCCATCGACTTCTTCAAACGGAATGATTCTACACAAATTTCGTGAAACAACCAACCGTGAATGACTATATATCTGCAGTTCATCTATGTGTCCGGCATGAGATTCTTTACGTTTAATCCAATATTTCATTTAGATATTCCACAGCCACTGTTTCTAACAGGGTCCGATTATCACGATGCAGGATTTCGAAGCTTCCAAAGAATT